>CAJQZJ010032904.1:2259460-2269852 GCA_907164525.1 Lophiomys imhausi
GATAGATAGATAGATAGATAGATAGATAGATAGATAGATAGATAGATAGTGCAATGTCAACAGTGCCCTGTGACATGTGATATGACATGCATAGTAAGTAGTGTGGTCAACTCAAGCATAAGAATTTAAATCTGGCAGGGTCTGTCAGCCTTGAGTAGGCACCCCAAAAGGTTACTAAAACCATGAGTGATGAGTCCCAAGCCCAACTGTGTCCAGGGGAGGTCTCAACTTTTGCTTTCCTATGACCTTGCCCATAAGATGGTGACATTGCTGCCCCTAGGGAACACTTTCAGAAACCCTGTTCTAGTGTCCCATGGTAAAGACAACATGGAAGATATGTTGTCATTTTCTCCCTTTCTTCTCTTAGCTCTGAGATGTTTAGTTTTACAATCTTTTTGCCCTGCTCTGGGTTGTTTCTTTGTGAGTATACCTGTTTCTCTCTATCGGTGAAAGTACCTGACTTTGATCCCTATAAGTAAGATTGGCAGGAGACAGCTGGCCCTCCATCTCCTGAGACTCAGAAACCCACGGATTTAATCAGCCACAAATCCAAACTATTTTTAATTGTGTCTCCACTGGCATCATACAGACCTCTTTTTCCTGTCATGATCCCCTAAGTGCTACAGTATAACAGCTATGTATATACCAGTATGTTATACTGATTTCTGAGAGTGACCTGGGTGTGATCAAAGTGTACAGGAGAATGTATGTGAGTTGTGTACAAACATCTCATCCTTATACTCAGGAACTTGGGTATCTTAAGACTTTGGTATCCACAAAGGATTCTAGAACCAAATGCCTCCCAAATTCTGAGGGCTAAAAATACTGAGGGAAATGATATGTCACTTATGGGGATACTGAGTTGTATGAATTTGGGAGATCTGGGCCTGGGACTATGAGTTTATTCTGAACCCCACACTGTGGTCAGCATTGCTCTTTACGGTTTGTCATTTCTCACTAAGCACTCTGTACCTGATGACAGACAAGTAAATGAACAAAGCAGCTGCTTATCGAATCTAGTTTAATGAAGCCCAGAGTTCTCTCAGATCCTATATGGCCCATTTCACATTCCTAAAGGAATAAAGAGGGAGTTGAGAGAGAGTGGGACATCCAAGCAGGTGTCAGTCAGCTAGCAAATAGTTAACTGTTGTGTTTTACAACTTTGCAGCCTTTTCCATAAACAGAGTCACGTTTCTGGCTAAATGCAATGGAAAAAGACGAACTCATGTCAGAAAACAATACCAAGGCTCTACATTAATGGTTCTTTCTCTTTCTCTTTATTCTTTTGGTCCATTTTGTACAGGAAATAAGAACCTTGTGGACAAAAAGATCATCATTTGTCAATCTTTTGCAGCAATTTCCCAACAGTTCTTTCAGTCCTAAATGCTTTTAAGCATCTGTCAGTGTCATATAATAGCTTTAATGGGAGGGAAAACAACAACAAATAACCATTGAGTGAGAGGCTGAGCGCACTCCTGCCTGGACCAGTGGAAATGACGGCCCTGTCCATATGCTGATTTCCACATGCAGCTGTGCCATTATTGTTTGCACTTAGACCTAAAGTTGTCCATAATTTTTATGTGTGCAGGAATGATGCCAATTGAGAGAGAAAGAGAGAGACCGGACAAAAAAAAAATATTTAGCATCTCCGAGATAAGACAAGTCAATAAACAGCTTGATTACTAATTCATTCAGGAACAAAAATAATGGCTTTCTAAACTGAAACGACCGAATCCAATAACTGTTTGTCAGGGCAGTAATAATGGTATTTGTATCTTTTTTTAATTGGCTTTAACCTTTCCCTTCATGTGTGCAGTATTAAAAAATTAAAGAGGAAAGTATTTAGAGGCATAGATTTACGGCACTGCGTGGATTACATGCTTTTAATGAGGTCAGGACAATAAACCATCTGAGCAGAACCTGCTGCCCAATGATGAATCACTCCCTTTTACAATAGATAGACAGGAGTGAGCATGCGTGCCACTTTCATGCTCATGGGCCCACAGCTCTATAGACCAAATGAAAGGTGATCATTTTGGCTGGGGTGGTTACACACGCTGTTTCCTCTTATGAGGGGCTTTAAGAAGATTTCCAAACATAGTGCTCCAGTGAACTGTGTGGGAAAAAATGCGAAGTGCAATCAAACTAATAGTGTTTCTGTAGAATCTCAGTTCATGGAAGAATTAAGATTACATGTGGGTGGGTGAGTAGATGGATGGATGGGCGGATGGACAGACAGAAAGGCAGAAACGCATAAGTAAAAAGGATAGGTTAGGAAAGGAGAATGATGAAGTTATGTCTGTAAAGTCCTGGAGCCAGCTTGTAGTGGCTTGTAAAACCCAAATCATGCAATGCAATATACTGCCTCAGTCCCAGAATATACTTTTGTAACTCAAAAGTATAAATAGGAAGAGTATTAACTCCCAGGAATAAATACATTTTATGAATCAGGGCTTTACCTTTATATGCAGACACCCAATTAATTGCTCCACTTTTACGCCTGTCAGTATAGCAAACCACTTAAAGTAGTCATATCAAGACAGGAGAGATGATACAAGAGGGCTTGGAATGGGAGATGGGACAGTTTTCCTTTGTTTTATTTATTTTTTTTTTTTATTTTATTTTATTTTTTTTTGGTTTTGGTTTTTCGAGACAGGGTTTCTCTGAATATCTCTGGCTGTCCTGGACTCGCTTTGTAGACCAGGCTGGCCTCGAACTCACAAAGATCCGCCTGCCTCTGCCTCCCAAGTGCTGGGATTAAAGGCGTGCGCCACCACTGCCCGGCTTTCCTTTGTTTTATAAATGTCTTTATTTGAAGTTTTTATTAAATGTTCGTTATTTATAATGTAAAAGAGCAATATTTTACTGAAGTAAATATCACTAAAACTTTAAAAAATAAAATTAACAGTAGTGAAAGAATGCTTCACTTTATAAGTCAAGTACAAATTTTTGTTTAAGGAAGCAAATTGTGGACAAATGACAGATTTAAAGGGTCAGAGCTTTTAGGACTATGTCTGAAGCATGGCTCTTCATCCTCCAGCCTTGTGAACAAAAGAAACACAATTTTTAAACCATTTCAATATAGATCAGCTAAGGAGGTAGGGTGAACTGTTGGCAGTCATGATCTAGTAGAGAAAGCTACACGGTGCCCAAAGTCTGAATCCTCATGTGCATTGTTTGATACAAATGCTCTCACAGTATTTGCTCAATAAACTACATCAGAGGAGAGAGGCAAACACTTCACTCCAGGCAACGGCACTTCATTCAGATTTAGGGAAAATGAATTCCTGTGAGACAGCAAGTCTATCACCAACCAAGTAAAGGTTGGAACATCTTTCATGGCACTTGAGATGCTGCCTTCTCTAATCAACCTCGGGAAGAAGCAGAGTGAGGAAGCCTCCCCATATCCCTTTTCATTACATCTCTGTCAATTATCCCAGCTGTTCAGCATCCGGGACAGACAACCACCACTTCAGGTAGCATCTTATGGGGGACCTAATCACCCTCACTTTCTATAGACTCTTGCAAAGGAAAATGTTGTTCGTTGAAGACCATGCTTGGACACTTGTTGAAAACAGGTACTTGTTTTGATAAATACATAATCAAGTAGTGAATAATCACCCCATGCATAAAATACTGAGTGGGATGTAGGAGTACGGTGGCAAGCAAGTCAAATTGCTGGCATCCCACCAGACAAGGCAAACATAGATTGTTAACCCTACAGAAAATATCATGGGAGACATGATGCTAACTGGTATTTTGCATCTTCTGCTTTAGAAAGACTAGAAGGAATAATATTTCTGGACAGGTAATGTCTGAGCTAAGATTTGAATGCGGGAAGAAGCCAGCCATGTATGGGTCTTACTACAAAATGTATACCTTCTACTCTTTTATGGAAGTTCTCCACACCTACTGAGGCATTCAAGACAGATTTAATGGAAGCTAGATGTCTTCGCTGGCTGAAAGTGTTCTCAAAATATGCAGAACATTGGAATCGTTTGTCTGCTTGTGGGTGACTTCACATGCTGACAAATCCCTATGACTATTTATTTGGAGGGTACAGTGGCAAACGTATCAAACTAATGCCATCTCACTATGAGTGGGATTAATGCATGTGCTATCAGCATTGTATTGATGAAGGAGAAGTCACAGGTGGAACTCTCATAATTTAAGACATCTCAAGGTTGTGTCTTCACAGTTTCAAGCAGTAGACAGCACATGAAAAGGGAATGTTTATAGTCCTTGGATCAAAACATATCTGAATTCAAATCCCTTCACTGCCACTTTCTGTCATCTGGAATATGGTATTGACTTTTGAAGATCTCATGTGCTCAGCTGTAGCATAGATATGTAAAAGTATCCTTCATAGGATAATGGTGAAAATTCAATAAGGTCATGTCTGAAATACTTGGTTCAGAATAGCTTAGAGCTCTCCTAGAGTGCTCTCTCTCTCTCTCTCTCTCTCTCTCTCTCTCTCTCTCTCTCAGATATTTCTGGAATGTTGCTGAGTTGTAACTCACCTAAATGAGACTATTATCACATGGGGACAAGGAGAACTCACTGTCTTTGCTTCAGTCATCTTTTGGATGATGTAAAGCCACAGTTTGCAACTTGAGGATACAACAAAGATATCCTGGACAAGAAATAGAGAGGGCAGCTGCTGTTCTTTTAGCAGACACACACACACACACACACACACACACACACACACACACACACACAAAGACACTGCCATCTGGGTACTAAATCAAAAGATAAAGGCATGCCTTTAATCTTTTTCTTATTTAAGAGTTGCTCTCTGCAATTCTTCGGCTTCTTCCTTCTTGCTTCTTTTTGCTTTTCCCTGAAGCACCAGAAGTCAAGCTTTGAACCACTGAGACAGAGGCCTTGAATCATATCACATGTGCAGAGAAATTAATTCAACAGACTGCTTTGCCGGAGAATGGAACTATACGCCCATGCATGAATGCTTGACTATATTCCTGGGGGTCATGGAACAGCTGCATATAAATACAATTTTTTAAAAATAAAATCTAAAGAGATAATAAATATTATAGAAACAACAAGTTAACACTTTTTTTGTTTTCGTGTTTAACTGACTAAAAATATCAATACAACATATTCCTTGGATAGTGTTTCCAGACCCTTTCCCCTTTTAATGGATCCAAGGAAATGGTCAGAAGGAAGAATGCCAATGGAGCAGAAATCACAGTCAACCATGGATAATGTAAGTAAAGATCTAGAAAAGCTATATATTTTTAATGCTTAATTTTGTTTTGAGCTAGCCTGTGCTACATTTTAAAAATAAAATTATATAAGCTTTTTTAAGTTGATTAAGAAAAGACCAGTGAAACTTTCTTCATAACATAGCTCCATTGTTTTTAAGTAAGTTTTATTAACAAGTGACAATTACTTTTTTATGATACATTTAAGATAGTGAATTATGAATGACTGAAAAATCCCCTGCAGCCTAATTGAGAACCATTATGTCTGGTAATTGCTACTGATTTCTGCAAACAGTCATTTTTCTCTGGCCTATTAACATAATTTAAATTTTTAATTGCCCTTCATAATTGTCTATTGGAGTGAACAAACAGCCCCTTTCACCTAAGGGTTTGAGACCAGGACCGACCCCAGGGAACTCAATCTGTCCACTTGAGAGCCCTAGGAGAATTTTGTGGGCTGCCAAGTTGAGGTTGCAACCATGGAGACAAATAGGACATCTTGGTCAGGACTGGCCAGCTATAGGATGGTGTGTTTTTTACTTGCCCAGGCATTGAGTTTGCTCACTTTGCTGTCAAGAAACCTCAGCAAAAGCGAAACAGAGAAGACTGTCTCACTCCACTCAAGGCTAAGAACATTCTGAAAGAAGAGAGGGGCACCTGGGACTGTATCCATTCCCTGTGAGGCTCAGATTGTAATTAAGTCAGTGCCACTGAGAAGATGCAAGATTCTCAGTAAAGACACATATGTGGGAGATATAGATTTAAATTACGAAAGCTCTTGTCACTTTCTGAGTTGGGTAAAGTCAGATAAAAGTCATATAAAACACAAGGAGACTATTACAAACACTGAATTTTCCTATAATGCTATTAATAATATATATTCATTTATAGACAAGTACACATATAGGTATGCATATAAACATATATCGTGTTATAATTTTTTGCATGACTTAATATTCTTCCAAAATACTATTTTTAACAACTGATTCAGTATATTGATTCACCACTGGATATTTACCCATTTTATTCTTGTTGGAGATTTAACTTCCAAAATTATTACCACTATAAAAAAAAGTGAGTGGACCACTTGCATACTTCATGTATGCATCTGTGACACAAAACTTTAGAAAACATCTTAAAAGCTGAGTGATAGAAAAAAAATTATATTGAATCAGCCTCCCAAAGGGCTGATGAGTTTTAGTATACACTCTTACCCAGGTAGGAAAGAATGACTTTCTTATATTATCTCTAGCACTAACATTAATCCAAATGTTGTCTAGCTGCTAATTTAAATAAGTATTCATTTGATTTTTAAATTTATATTTATTTGGCAGTGTAGAAATTGATCATTGTGATTATTACTGCATTCATAAGTAGCCATTTGTGAATGCCATGGACACCACTCAACTGTCCTTTCTCTCTCTCTTTCTCACACACCCTCACTCTCTCTCTCTGTTTCTTTCTTTCTTTCTTTTTTTTTTAGGTCTACATCTTTTTCTTATTGACCCAGGCAAGATGTTGAAGTCTTTTTTGCTTTTGTAATTCTCTAGAGATTGCCTTATCTGGAAGCCAAGCAAAGGCTTCCTGGGCTAGAGAAGAAGGCAGGATTTTTTTTGTTTGGTTTGTTTGCATTTGGATTATCTTCTCCCACCTTCACACTCTTCCCCGTTTACAGTAGGTGGGAGGGATCTCTCATCCCTCCCAGCAGCCTCATCTGGAACCATGGTCACACTTTCCCCAGGGTCTGTGTCACTGTCTTCTGCTTCCCAGGGTCCCTTGATTCCCATCTTAGTTGACGTCAAAGGGACCCAGAAAAAACCTTTTGGGAACCCCCACCTGGCTTAGTATTGAGACAAATAGAAAATTCCCAAGAGAAATAGAGAACTGAGCCATTAATATGCAATCACACTAAATCACAAACAATTCTTTGCTCACGTTTGTAACACCTGACATAAAGCAACGTCTAATCAATATATGGATGGGAAAATGTGGGGGTTAGTGATGTAGTGGGTACTACTCAAATGGTCAGCTCTTCCAATGGAAACACCTAATTACGTGACTCAAATCTATTTCCAAAGCCAGGAGCCCTAGGGTCCATACAAATACCTTTAAAACAAATGTTCTACTTGAGATATTGATAGGATTTGCTGCAGGCAGCTAATCTGCTGATGTAGGTGAAAATCCAAAGTTGAGTCATTTGTCGTATCTTGAAAACTGCCAGTACTATTTGTATGAATTTGTTCAAAGCAGCCATGAATCTTCATAACGTTTTGGACAAGCTCAACAGTGACATCAAGGACGAATGCTAAACTAATTCCTACATGGAAGCTTCCAGTGCCCAAGTCTGCTTGTGATGCCAAGGAAAACATTTATTACAGAATAGCATCAGTTATCATTACTGACACACTTCACGCTTTCAGATTGAAACTATCATCTTACTTGTATTTCCTTCACTCCCCTCAGGAAACCCCGTTGATAGCACATTTTTCTGTGACTCCCTCCACTATAGCAAAGCCTCTGTATACATTGCATATTCAACTTGTGCTCAGTTTTTTTTTTTTTTTTTTTTGAGAATAACTATAAAACTTGTCTTCATCGCCTACCTGGGGAGAAACAAGATTATGTAAGTTTAAAGTAAAATTTGTGGGTCAGGATTGTAATTTGAATGTGTTTTTTTTTTTTTTTTTTTTTTTTTGTTTTTTCGGGACAGGGTTTTTTTTTTTAACAGCTCTGGCTGTCCTGGACTCGCTTTGTAGACCAGGCTGGCCTCGAACTCGCAAAGATCCGCCTGCCTCTGCCTCCCAAGTGCTGGGATTAAAGGCGTGCGCCACCACTGCCCGGCTTTGAATGTGTTTTTAATAAGTGGGGGTTTCTTTGAGGAAATAGGGTTTCCAGAATTTTAAACTCTCAGTGACTGACAGCACAAGATCTAGGCTCAGAAACTCATTTAGACTCGGGGTCTGTCACTTTCTAGCTTAAGAGTATCATTTTGAGTTAAATTCTTGTAAAGAAATATGTGTACATAATTATTAGTTGGTATAGGAACACAGTACATTCTATATTTCTAAAACTATGGGAAAAATATATCATGTCAAGACATCCATTGGTTTGCTTTCTCCGGCTTCTCAACAACATCCCTGGTTGATTCCCAAGGGACCAGACCTGATTTCTGTGAGGAGAGGAAAAAAAATGAGATGACTTAAAAGATGCCAGATGAATCTTTGCCCTGAAGCCAACTGTTTATTCAGCTCATTCAACTAACAAATAATTTCAATAGTGATTTATTGTTTTCTTCAGTGAAATTTTCCTTCCTACATCCATAATTAAAGAGGGTGTCGAACAGTAAATTGGTGAACTTGTCATATAACATTTGTTAGCATTGAAAACCTAGGCAGCCTGACTTCTAGCAAAGAAAGATGAAGAACTTGGATAGACCATGAGATATGGATTTTTGAAAACTGGCTTCTATGTTAGAAATGAAAGACTGTGGTGTATGAGTGTGTATCTGTACAGAATTGAGACTACAATAAAGAGAGAATGTAATAGCATGTCTTCCAGAGTGATGGCCTAATTTCCATTGATATTGGAAATATGCTCATTAGCACTGAACACATGCAGTGTTTTTAGATTCTCTTAGAAAAAAAAAATCTGGGTTTTTTTTCCTTTTTGTTCTTTCTTTTCTTTTCTGTGATAGAAAAGTTCTTCCAGGGTTGGGAGGAGGGACTAAATCATCTACCTAATTCATAAAGTGATGTTATTTAAAGTAAACGCAGGAAATGCTTTACCCATGAGGAAGTACAAAGTAACCTAGCTATAGGGAAGCGTTTGAGTATGAGAATCTGATTGCAGAGAAAGAAAGGGTCAACTGTGACAGAGAATTCAAAGCTGAAAGAGGAGTTTGTACTCTGAAGTCAATGTCAAGCTACCAAATGCCTTTGGAATTCCAAAGTGTCTGGAGTGACACAGGACTCTAATGCTGACTTTACAAAAAGTGTGGGCAAGAATGGATTGGAGAAATGAAAGAATGATGTGTGTGTGTGTGTGTGTGTTCCTCCCATATGGATTCTGTCAGAACTTAATGTCACTCTGGCAAATGCTGCAGGCACAAAAAGGAAACTTACACAAACTCTGGTTGCCCGGTTCATCCTAGAGTATCTGAAGTCTTCTCCTCTCCATCCCCCCTCATGTTAACAGAGAACCTGATAAATCAGCCTAATAATATAAGAAGCCTCATTAAGCTCTCGAGCAGTGCCTCTTCTCACAAGAGAATAGCGTTCAGAAGGAGACAGAGAGTAACAACAGATACAATCATGAAGAAGAAACACACAGGAATAAAAGAAACATCAATAAAATATACCATGCACCATTAAGGACCACCTCGAGATAAGATGCTCAGTATGGCAGTAAAGATCACAAATGAATTAATGTCAAGAAAAGAATGTTGAGCCTATCAGAGTCTGTCAGGCTGGGTTGAAAATCACCACTGCTTAGGGAACTGCGAAGCGGTTCCAACCCTCCATTTGAGGGGTAATGGTGCCCATGACTAAATGCTGACAGAGACCTGGTGACATTGCTTTGCTTTGCATAAAGCAATTCGTTAGAGCAACCAAATGGCACTTTGGCTGCCCATTTATTTGAGGGACAGTTTACATTTACTTAAGAATCATTACTCTCGTTTCTTGCGTCTGTGTTTGTGCCGGCCGGCTGTTGTGTGTGATGTGTAGGCATGTTCGTGTGTCTGAGTGCAGGCACATGCGACCCCGAATAGGAGTGTGGAGGTCAGCCGACACCTCAGGTGTTGGCCCGCATCTCCTCCCTGGATTAGTACCCCTCCCATGAGGAGCCGCTAAACTAAAGGAGCAACTCACACGAATGAAAGCTCAGCTTCACTGTCATGTCCTCAGGGAACATCCCACATTTCCTAGCCTGTTCTAGACTGCCATTAAATGCACCCTGCATGGCACTTATCTCTGGTTATAACAGTATAATGGTATTCTTTTTTTTGTTGATGTTTTTGCTTTGATAGTGCCCAGTACCCTGATCCCTCAGATTCCCTTGGTGTTTATCCCTAGCCTGTCCTGGATACCGTGTGTATGGTGAATGCTCTTCTAGTGTGCATGTGTGTGTGTGTGTGTGTGTGTGTGTGTGTGTGTGTGTGTGTGTGTGT
>CAJQZJ010032904.1:2269862-2305247 GCA_907164525.1 Lophiomys imhausi
TGTGTGTGTGTGTGTGTGTGTGTGTGTGTGTGTGTGTGTGTGTGTGTCCTTCAGTGGTGTCTTCTCACAAATGGTGAAACAAAATCAGATTACGGCCTAGTCTGAGGTACTTTCAAACCCAATGAAAATCGCAATTAGCACAAAGTGCATAGAAATCTTTCCCCCTCTGAGTTTTAGAAGACATTGATTGCACTTGTTTACAGATTAATCTGAGCCTACAAGGAAGGGGCACCACAGAGCATTGAACTGCGTTTTGTGTAGTAGGCCCTTACCAAGAGTCCATTTCTAAGAAGCTGTTCTGGGAGCCTGGCGCCACTACAGCAATTAAGTTGCATGTTGCTATTTCGGGACAGCCTATATTCACTAGACTGTATTTCTTTCTTAGAAAGTCCCAGTTAGCCAGGACTCATTTCATTGTGTATTCTTAACATTTGTGGGGGTGGGGCATGAGATAAAAGTTTGCTAAACATTCAGAGCCTGATTTATTGAGGAGCATGAAGATTATGGGTAGCTGGTAGGAAAGGAGAGGCAGGGGAAACCTGTGAGCCGGTTGCTTATGATGATACCAATAGATCCAGAGGCTGCCTTTATGCTTTACTCCTCCTGAATTTCAGTACAATGATGACAAAGGGTTGTGCTTGACTCGTTAAAACCATTAGGGACTGTCCGAATTGTCCTAAAACTCTCAACCTTAGGGCCTGATCCCCTAGGCAGACACTTCAAATTACTTCTAGTATATTACCAATTTTCCATGGTCTGGAACATGGTGTTTGTTTGCTGTGGCTTTGTCTCAAGATAGAACTTAAGTGATAAGCATAGCTACCAGGACCATTCACTGGTGAAACATCTCTGTTGGCAGAGGGTATCTTTCATAGCGAGAGTATACACCGAAGTACGTGTTTCCTTCCCATGAGCTCAGCTTTGATTTCTTGTTCCCTAGGTGGCTTAGTTATGACTGATAATTCAAGGATGACATTTTAGGAGATCCAGTGGGGCTTGGGGAGGGAAGGTAGTATAAATGTAAATGCAAAAGATACAGCTCATTCCGTCTTTGAAATTGTTGGTGTGCAAAGAGCTCAACACTGTTTTATTTAAACAAGGTCGGCTTCGGCCTTGATTGACTTGCAGTAAATTGCCTGGTACAAGAGGCAAAAGGAAGTGGAGAGAAAAATGGCAATCAGCACCAAATGTTTCACATATTGATTGACAAGCACCAGAGATGTGCTAGAGTAAGATAAATTGGCCAACAGGGCCCATCTTGACAGCTCCTGAGACGGGAAAATTGTTCTTGTTAATTTGCTACGGGAACCTTGTCATTCGTGGAGTGTCTCCTAATTGTGTAAACAAAGTTCAGATTCCTCAGCAGCCCCGATCTGTTATTGGGTTTGGTAATTTTGGGTCTGAATCACCAAGACGCGTTTGTAAATGGTGTTTGAATTGGGAGAAAAAGAAAAGCAATGCACCTGCTTTAAGCTGGCTTTTTTTTTTTTTTTTGACTGAAATAAAACAAATTGCTTAGCAGACCTTTCTGATTTAACAATAGATTTCAAACAAACCCCTTGTGCACGGGTTCTTCTTCTCTCCATGTCCAATGATTCTCTCTGGCATCCTCTGTCCAATTGGCTTTCTTTGGCCTCAGCCAGGGAGTTTGTCCTTTTTCAGGTATGCAAATTTCATTTTTATGGGCTTAGTGATGGCCAGAATAATCCTTCATAGGCTTTTCTTCTTCTTGCCACTCCTTCCATGTTTCTTTCTCTTTAGTTTCCTGCACACTTTACTTGCATTCTCTTCCTGCTTGTGCTTGCTTCTCTCCATCGTGTAATTCTCTGCATGATTCATTCCTCCTCACAGGTCTTTCCTAGAAGCACCTGTGGTCTGGACAAGAGTGTGGGGCATTACCAGGGGATGTCAACTTTCTAGACTTTGGTCCACAGCTCAACTTTCACTCCTTGTTTATCATTTTTCCAATTTAAATGAAAAATCAATTTTTTACTTCTGTTAAAACTTTGCAGGAGGTTTTTCTTTCTTTCTTTCTTAACTTTTCCCATGTGTAAACCCTCACAGTCATTATTTTCTTTTTCTTCTCACTATTTCATCAACTAGTCCATTCTTGACTGGGCAGAAATAATATTTGTTGTTATTGAAATGGGTTTCATGAAAAATAACTCAAAAACTTGTTTTTAATCACCGTCATTAATGCCATAGCTCTGAATCATTTCTCTTTTTTCTAAAAAGATATCTGGATTTTAAAGTATTCAGGGTTCCCCTATTGCATTGTACCGTCCGTCCCCTTTAACAAGAAAATGCCACAACCTGGAACTGAACTAGGGAATATGTTCCCTACTGAATGTATTTGATATTAGACTGACTGACAGGCAGATGGATGGACAGTTTTATTCAAATTATAGTTTGTGATTCCTAGCCAAAAATGGTTTGTTTTAGTCTTTTAATAAACGTTCTCCCCAGTTGCTTCATTTTGATCCAAAATAGTTCTAGAAGAGTTACATAGGTTGAGAACCCCTCATCTGAAATGTTCCAAAATCTAAATTTCTTTCATATCAAAATGTTGGTAATGAGTCCAATATTCAACAAATGCAAACTTTTGGACAAAATTAAAATACTTCTGTACCTATGGGCTATAGGCTTAAGGTGTATTTAAAACGTGAATAAATTATGTACTTAGACTTGGGTCCCATTCCTAAGATATTTTAATTATACATATGCAAATATTCCAAAACCCAAAAGCTTTAGAACTGAGAAATACTTCCTTAAACTCCTGGGGTTCTATTTTTCTCATTTTCAGAGGTACCAAAAATTCAGCTTAATTTACCAGATGAAGGCAGGGAGAGGACCCTGGGCAGGTCATCCTGACTGCCTCTCGTAAGCCTTCCTACCTAATACCTTCACACCCCATGATGGTATCTGAGACCTCCTTCTACTCTAACCCTCTCACTCCTCTGTACCAGCACTATCTGTTTCTAAACTCTATTCTTTTTCCACTTGTCCCCCTCTTTCCCAGGCGGAGCTGCATGCCCCATGTATGACACTAAAAATTGATTGTTTTTTATTGCAGTTACAATGTTTGCATGAAAGCTACCCATTTGTAGACCATATCTGTCTCTCCCACTGAAGCATGTCAAGGGCTGCTTTTGATTTGGCCTTCCCTTCCTTCTGCCTTGACATGATCAGCCCTCAGTGAATATTGGTGAGATGAATTGGAAATGTTAGTATGGTAATTTGCCCACACTCAAGACAGCAGCTTAAAAGACCTGTTTAAAAGTGCTCCACACAGCATCCCCCCATGAGTTTTCCTCCTTCTGCCTGTAACCACAGTGACTGGCAGATCACCTGTCTTAGAAATTATCCTGAGTCAGAAAAGAGAGAGTAGGAAAAGCGCTGGCCTATCGGCAGCACTTAGATTGCCAGAAAATGTTCGTGTCAGTTGAGCTAAGAGTTCTGGGGTACCATTTTCAGAGCAGTTATATGCTGTTTGTGTGTGCCAAGAATTTTTTAAAATATTGAGAAAGAATGAAGCTACAAAAGGGGGAAAAAGCTCCAAACAATATCAAAATTTTAAATACTTGAGTATTTGGAGTCTATGAACAACAAATTAATAGCCTAGGGAAGGTATAGAAGGCATATTTCAAAAGCTAAGGTTCAACTGTCTCATCAACAGCCACATCACCCTTATCTCTCCTAATCTAAAGCTCAGGTTCAGCAGGAGCCATTTACCTATCAGGGAGAAAGCCTTTTGGGATCCTTCTTGAGTGGTACCCTTCTGTTTGATGTTAAAGAATTTGCTTTCTCTCCATCTCCTGCAGAACAAGATTGTGCAGATTAAAACCCATAAGATCACCTTCTAAACAATACCTGTTCTAAAGGGCATCAGAGAATCTTACTCTGAGACGGAGACATAGATGTTCAACACCATTTTTAGCTGCACATGGATTCGTGGATCTCCTCTCTACATCTTCATCTAACACTTATTTGAAGGTCTCTACACAGTGAACCCATTCCTGCACAAGAAGCCAGTTTTATTTGCATACCAGTTAAATCCTTGGCCTCTGTGGTATCCTCTGCAAATAAACAGACAATATTCTCTCTCTCTCTCTCTCTCTCTCTCTCTCTCTCTCTCTCTCACACACACACACACACACACACACACACACACACACACACATACACACACACACAATCAAAGACATTAAAGTACACATAGAAGAAAACTCTATTTTAGTCTCAAGTAAGCATTAAATGAGACTCCTGGCCTCCCACTGGTTGGACTCTACTCTCAGGAGTCAGAGCCAAGCAACAATGGACCTGTGTCGTCTCCTGCCCCTGTGACAGTGGCAGCCTTTCCTCAAAGCTTTCTTGCACACCCACTGCCCACTAGCACTGCTTTAAGCTTCTCCTTTGGATGGCTGCTAAGACCTTGGTATGCTAATTGTAAACTAGTTCTGATATTGCTGACAGAAGGGCTTCCAGAAGGTTGGGCCTATCAGGCGAGGAGCTTGGGAACATGCTAAACATCCTTCTATTTCCACTCCATTCCCACCTGCCTACTATAGGCCAGCCTAATGCTGGAGAAGATGAAGGGTTTCCACTGACAGCATCATGACAGCCATCATGCATTTTCTTTGCTACTATAACAATTTTCCATAAACATAGTGTCTTTTATTCATTTAGCAATAAGTGTGAGGTCTTATAGTTGTGCAGGCCAAGAAGTTATTGAAGGAATAAAGTCAAGGTTTAGTCAGGACTGATTCCTTTACTGGGATTTTTAAGCTACTACAGGGCTGCCTGGCTGCCTTGGTTCCTGACTCCTTCCTCATGCCACATCAACCTGCTTGGTTTCTGTGCTCACGTCTTCTTCAATTCTGACTACCTTGCTTGCTTCTCATTTCCATGTATCAAAATCTTTAACTCAAGCCGGGCGGTGGTGGCGCACGCCTTTAATCCCAGCACTTGGGAGGCAGAGGCAGGCGGATCTTTGTGAGTTCGAGGCCAGCCTGGTCTACAAAGTGAGTCCAGGACAGCCAAGGATACACAGAGAAACCCTGTCTCGAAAAACCAAAAAAAAAAAAAAAAAAAAAATCTTTAACTCGATTGTAGATGCAAATTCCCTGTTACCATCTATGGTACCTTATATAGATGGAGAAAGCCGCATCTTTTCTTCTCCCACTTGGCTAACATGTTTCTGACACTAGGTTTTGATTTTTTTTTTTGTCCTTTCTTTCTACACACACTAAACCTAGAGAACATATCACCTCTAGTCACATAATATATAGACATTCTCCCTACCCACAACCAATCAATGCTCCAGCAGACTCAAGCTGGTAGCCACTAAATCAGTTCAATTCTGAAACTACCTACTTAGAGGCACCATCAGACCTCAATTCTACAAGGCTTCTCCTCAGCTCAACTGCTCAGGCTTTCCCTTAACTCAGATACCCCATCACAGGTCCCCAGCTGTGACCCGAACTTCCAACTGACCAATCAGCTGTAAACCAGGGACTATTGCTCTAAGTTAGGTGGAAGGAAGAAACACTCCACTGTATAATCTTCCCTCTACTATTCTTAGAGCATAAAGAAAATGGAGGGACTCACTGAGGAAGTGACTCCTGTAGGACTCAGGTAACAAACAGCCTTGGCTGAGACCTGTACTAGAACATGGAGCAGAGAGGAAATATAAAGCCTGTCTCTGGGGCCAAAATTTAAAATGCTTTCTTTCTACTTCCCACATTCCACCCAGAAAAGACCCAACCCAGCTTCTAACAATAAGCAAAGTAGTAAATACAAACCCAATAAGGCTGGCAGATAGTTTCCTGGAGGTTACTCTAGAAATGCAGGGCTGTAAGGCTGCTAGGTACATGTTGCCTTATAACAGACTCTCTTCCCAAAACCTTGGGCTATAAGAGAAGATTGGACCCTCATCTGAGCTCCAAGAAAGGAATTCCATGATTTTCTGTCTTTTTTTTCTCCAAGTTACCTTGCAAGGGTTTAATAGTGACTCAGTCAAGTCTAGTTCCAGGGTTTGTGTGACGTAGTTAAGATTTAGTTGCCACTGAAAATACAAAATAACTAAATCTTTGGATTTTCTCATGTTCAGTCAGGAAGGCACGGTCTTTCCTACCAAGTCCTGTCACTCTTAGAGTGCATGAAGTGCCAAGTGTTTGCCCCAATGCCAGGAGATAGATTATCCATCCAATTCTGCAGCAAAGACTCTAGCCTTGAAATGTGCTTATAAGAGAATGTAGCAGCTTCGTGGAGAGTTCCCAGCTTTGAAACTGTTAACTGGAGTAAGTGGAGGCTTGACTGTGGTGTCTGGGCTGTTGATCACTGCTACATCAGCTGGGTGAGGGTGAAGGAGAGAGGTGTCTGCCAAGTGAGGGTAGTCAGAATGTGTCCTATAAAAGATAGTTTTATCTCAGTTTGTCATCCGACTCATGATTTTGGAATCCTGTTATTAAAAATTTTACCTTTGATGAGAAGCTAAAATTAATATATGTGCATAGTCATCATATAGTTGTAAAATGCATAAGGAGTGAATTTTATGTGCATAGATATAAAAGTTAAATTGCACTGTAAATATAAGAAATAAATTATATTCACAGATTATAGATACACAAAAATTTATTTATTTTAAGCAATATTACCAAAGAAATACTGATAAGAGAACCTGTTATTTCCTATCTAGATCTTCTTTGCTTTGTTGTCTTAAGATGCATTTTTTTAAATTTCATGTTTATTATTTATTTATTTATATTATGTGTGTTTGTGCACATGCATGTGCCATGGTCCTTGTGGGAAGCTCTGAGGGCAGCTTCTGGGAGTCAGGACTCTCCTTCCACCGTTGTTAGTCTAACGGATAAAACTCGGGCCATTACTCTTGTGGGGGAAGCTCCTTTGCTAGGCCCAATATACGTGTTTTAAAGGCTTCCAGTCTGAACCTTTGGTATTCTAATATTGGAACTCATTGTTTAAGCTCCGGGCTATGAAATACCAACACTCTGAAGCTTCAGTTCTGATGGAAGACATCTCTGTCTTTATGGGAAACAACATCAACAAAAGGAGTCCTGTGGTCAAGATCAGGCTGTGTTTCTGCTCAGGGAAGTCAAGGACTCCATAGGTCAAGGTTTGGGAAGATATTGAGGAGAAGAAAAGGAAATGGAAATAGCTCTTCTTGTCCCCTTCTTATGTTTCTTCCATGCAAGAAGCCAAAGAATTGTCTCCTTCAGAAATACGGAGTTATAGCAACTGATGCTGTTTTAATTGACCTTATGATTTTTGAAAGCTTAAGAAGGTTGCTAATATTAGCTGTTTATTGCCTGTATGTGTGCTACACATGGAATTTTCCCCACTCCACAATTCTCATCTCCCTATTACCACAGCTTTGATAAACTTAATAGAAAACCATCAGCAGGGGATGCTTGAAATGATATTTAAATTAATTGAGAAAGGCTTCCAATTAAGCTATTGGAAAATATATACATATATTTGTTAAAATTATAGGTCGTTGGCTTGTTTTCAAGTTTTGTAAGGTTTGGGGAGTTTAAATCGCTCAAGTCAAAAGTGGAACTAATAAAAGTACAATTGAACTTAATCTATTATGTCAAGATTTACAGTAACAAATGATGGTTCTTCAGCTATGGAGATATCATTAGGCATATGCCAAGCAATTGGCGCATGACTGTAATAGGTTCATGAAGGAAGGGCTTTTTTTTCTAATCGTATTCTGTGGTGCTTTTCCCAAGACGCCAGCAGCTTTTATAAAATGATGGTTATATCTTCTCATTATAGAATCTAATCTCCCCAAAAGACATTCAGCAGCTGCAAAATGCTAGCATCTTTTAGTTGTAAATTGTTTTTTATTATTTATCCCTATTTAACTAAAGAAGAAAAGGCTATCAGATGATTTAACAAGATGAGAATTTAGTGGTTTTAATGTTTGACAGCACCCGATTGTTAGTCTGGGCATTGATCTCTTTAGATACGGGCTTAATAGTCATTGATGGCTTTTTTTGTTTTGTTTTTGTTTTCTTGCCTTTACTGTATAAGCAAATCTGCATGGATTGGGCCTTTTAAATTTGCTTTTAGTGTGGAATATGAGGTTGTGTGTACTCTTCATAGAATTTAAGGGATTGCAGATTTGGATCTGAAAGAACATACGTGGCCCATTGAAGGTCAAGTTTTGCAGCATTGTAAACTAGAGACTTTACCCTAGTCTGCACCTAGTGATTCAGAAGAGCTAAAAGCAGGGAGCTTCTGCCTGGGTAACTGGTTCTGTGATTTGCTCTACTCATCCAGTGCCAAAAGATGGTCAACTTGGGGACACAATTTTAAGACCTTAAAACAGTCACTGAGGGAGTGGGTAGTTGGCTCAGTAAGTGCTTGTTGTTCAAGCCTGAGGACCCACATTCAGATCGCCAAGCACCCAGGAAATAAGGCCGGTGCAGCAGCAGCAATGCCTGTAACCCCCAGCAGTAGGAAGTGGAGAGCAGGGTTCCTGCAGCTCACTGGCTAGCCAGCCTAGCCAATTGGAGAGTTCCCAGTTCAGTGAGAGAGATCCCATCTCAATATAGGAAGATAGAGAAGACACTAGATAGAGATCTGTGGCCTCCCCTTACATGAGCCACATACATACATACATACATACATAGATACATACATACACACATACACGATACAAAAAGAAAGAAAGGAAAGGAAAGGTCCTCTGTGAGAGGCCTGTGTGGAATTTTAAAAAGAAAATGGCACTAATGAGTTTCTCATCACCCCATTGGTAGAACTTTCAGGAGCCAGGCAACCAATTTGAATAAATAAGGTCTCATAACCCTTTGTGAGCTTCTAGGGTGAGACATCCATTTTAATGGAGACTCCTCTTGAGGAGATTTTCACTCATAACATACATGTAAGGTGATGGCTGCAGTGTGACTTTGTGGGACTGTCTCCTCTGTGTAAGTTTCACTACATTTCACTACAGAACTTGGCATGTTTTTCTGGAAAGGTTCAAACACTTCCTACACCACTAACACTGCATGTCTTTCCAGGATGGCAGGTCACTCCAAATGCACTAAGCTAGCTTTTCATTCTGCACATTGCTTTCTCTTCCCTTGTTCGATATAGACTGAAGCTGGTTATTTGTGACTGTTTCCTCTCCAAGCTTTAGAATTTTGACTTTTAGACAGAAATACTTCCTCAAGTTCTGTAATAAAATCCAAGCAGTAAAAAATTACATTAATCTTTATATAAATGGCTGTTTCCCTATCATGAGAACTACAGGGAACATGGTGCTATGTGACTTTACATTTCTACTTATTCAATAATTGTACCAGTAATGCTGTTTACCATTCCATTTGTATTATTTATATGTCAACCAAAGGGTATGAATGCTAAAAAATAATTTCCCATCACCTATCTTCCATTTCTTTTTTCTTTTAAATGCCCCGCAGACACAGTTCCCCTATAAATAATAATAAAAAGATGCTGTATTAATATTTCAGCAAAAACTCCCATCTATTCATGCACACTCACAAATACATGTTCTTTAATATCTACACACACCCCTTCCCTACAAATTAACTCTGCCTGGGGCTTGCAAGAAAATCAGGTCAGGTTAAAGGAGAAATCAGAGAAGAGGACCAAAATTAATTTACTACTCTATACCACATGTGAATATGAGTTTGCTGGGGAAATGGTTTGTGTTCGGAGTTATTCGCCTGTGTGTGATGAGACCTGCTAACTGTGGGCCCTGGACGCTGTCATGCCAAGACAGAGATGAAAGTTCAACTCTCTCACCTTAGAGTTTTTCACATTTCTTTTTTTTTTTTTTTTTTTTTTTGTTTTTCGAGACAGGGTTTCTCTGTGTATCCTTGGCTGTCCTGGACTCACTTTGTAGACCAGGCTGGCCTCGAACTCACAAAGATCCGCCTGCCTCTACCTCCCAAGTGCTGGGATTAAAGGCGTGCGCCACCACCGCCCGGCTCACATTTCTTTAAGTCAGCCTCATTGAGTCTGTTTTGTAAGAGCTGAAAGTCCTTTTAATTGGTACCCCCTTTCTAAAGCATGATTTTTTTCAGGGGGAAATTGGAATAAAACCAGGGTTTGCCTGTCTTAAAAGAGTGTTCAGGCAGTACCTGTAATCATTTCCCAATGTTTAGAGCACTTTTCCATGAACTCCTGTCTAAAGCAAGCATGGAACGGTTACAGAAATTTAGTAGGAATTGCCCTCTTCGACCATGTTTATTCATGAGTCATCTTTGGCTCCTTTCTCTCACACCCACATTAATCAATCAGCAAAATATATTGATTTTACCTTCAAAATATGTCCATATTCTAACCCTTGTCACTTCTGTCACGACCACTATCACCCCAGGCCACACCCCAATCATCTCTGACCTGGATTGCCACAATCAACCACCACTCTCTGGCTTCTTCACAACACAAGCAACTACAGCAAACTTTCTGACCTGTACATCAGATCATGCCCACTACAGCTTCAGCACACGCCAACACCTTCCCAGCGTAAAACCCAAAGATCTCACACTGGTTCTGAAGCCTCCCTCCCCTCATTTCTCACTCAGTTCCAATCATAGTGGCCCACTTGTGTGTTTGTTAATTTCATACATGTATGTAATGAATTCTGGTGACTCTTGTCACCTCATCCTTTCCTATATGCTGTCCATGCCCTATCAGTCCCCCTCTTCCACACAAGTTGCTTCTGCACATTCATGTGGTTTTGTTCTGTATTGTGACACAATGAATTTAACTAGGCCCTTCTATGTGACCATGGGATTCTAACTATCCTTAGGAGACTGATGAGCTCCATAGAAGTACACAACTGAAGACAGTGACTACTCCCCACTTTGTAAACATTCATTGGTGTGGAGCATGACCACATGAGCCTGTCCTCAATCCATGATTGAGTGATGACAGACAGTCTTGTGTGGGCTCATTACTAGTCACCGCTACTGCTGTGAGATCGTAATTGCAATGATTGTCATGCCCAGAAGATAGAATTCCACAGACTTTTCCCCTGTCTTCTGGCTCTTGTGGTCTTTATGTTAATCACCAATGTGTTTTGTTTTCTTTTTATTCTTTGAGAATCTCATATATGACTGTAACATGCCTTGGTGGTCAAATTCACCCCATCCCCTCCCTTCAATTCTTCCTTTATCCCTCCACCAGATTCTCACCTCCCCCCCCCTTTTGTTTTGTTTTTTTGAGACTGAATTTCTCTGTGTACCTGTTGCCTCTGACACCCCAGTAAGCCCTGGCTGCCCTGGACACAGCCTGTAGACCAGGCTGGCCTTCAACTTACAAGGATCCACCTGCCTCTGCCACCAGAGGTCTGGTATTAAAGGCGTGCGCCACCATGCCTGGCCATTACAGACAGCTGTGAACTACCATGTGGGTGCTGGGATTTGAACACAGGTACTTTGGAAGAGCAGCCAGTGTTCTTAACTGCTGAGCCATCTCTCCAACCCCAGATTCTCACCTTTTAAAAACTCACTGGCTCCATTGGTATTGCCTGTATGGGTCTGAATGCAGGGCCTGCTACTAGTAGCTCTCAGGGGCCACATTACTGAAGAAAATTGACTCTCCCCTTCCCATCAGCAACCACTTGTCCATAACTCCTCAGCTAGTGGTAAAACATCTTGACCACTTGCCACCCCCATCTGTACTATGATTTTTATCTGGCTTGATCTTGCACAGGTCTTATGCATCCAGTCACAGCCACTATGAGTTCATGTGTGTGCCTGCCCCATTGTAACCAGGCATAGTGGACAAGTACAGTGAAACACTGCTGTCAGGCCATGACATGGATCTTATGTTCTTTCTGTACCTCTTCTGCAATGTCCCTGGAGAAACTGCCATTCGTTCTCAGCACTTTGTATGGCCATGACCATTCACCACGGCTCCTTGCAAATGGGGGGCTACTTTGATTAAGGCTAAACATGGCTTTAGACTTTGGATATAAACCTAAATATTTAGAAGCAGTCTGACACATTATTAATGCAAAGTAAGAAGTTCTGTAACTGGGGCCTATTACCTTCTCTGCTGCAGGTTTTTCCTATGTTTACAGTATCAGGCATGACTTTTCTCCTGTCATAGAGCTGTTGGTTGTCACCATAATTGTCATGCCAATATTGCCCCAGTGCGTGCACCTCATTAGGCATGCTGTTATTATAACTCACAAGGTTCACAGCTGGATAAGCCATTGATACCATTTCTTCACAAACAGCCTCCATAATACCTTCTGGCACTATGAAAGACAGAAAAAAAATTATATTGAATACAGACACAGAAAGACAAATGTCACATCTCTCTCCTATGTGGGTTGTAGCTTCAAATCTTTAGATTTGTATTTTTAACTCAGACTACCATAATTGCTAAGGAACTAGAAAGAGGACATTAGGGTGTAAGACGCCTTAAGGGAGAGGGAGTAGTAGAACAGAGATTAAAAGAAAGCAAAGAGGAGCAATATTGAAGAGAAAGAGTTTAAACAGGGATGGGGGTAGGGAATGGAGGAGATGAAGGTGGATTGGGAGTGTGTTAACCAAAGCAAAGGATGCATGAAAAAGGCATATGAAATCCAACTACTTTGTAAACCAGTTTAAATATAAGCTAAAAAAACATTACAAAGGAGCTGTCATGCCTAACCAGATAAAGCTGTTCCTAAAAGCCATGGGTCATTAAACAAAACCCCAGTACCAGGTGAGATGTGAGATATTTCCTTACACACTGCTGATCAGGGAGGTTCCAGAACCACACAAAACAATATATCTTGTTATTCCCCTTCATTGCCCACCAGAGCTGGTTGCTAAGACCCTATTGAAGACAAGACACACCCTCATTGCAAGATATAGAGAAATCAAGCCAGAACTGCGTTCTGATTTTTGTATTATTATAAGTATTATTTATTTATTTATTTTTGCTTTTATTTTTGTCTTCCTCTGGAAAAGAAAAGCTCCAAGAAAGCAAAGATTTCTTTTTTTTTAATCTCATGGCCCTAACCCATACAGTTGAGGATGGTGTGCATTAGACAGTCAAAGACTATTTATTGAGAAGACAGGATAAAAAAGAAGAAAGGGAAGGGGGAGAAATGGGCAGAGGAAAAAGAGAGGGAGGAAGGAAGGAAAAGAAAGTAGGTGAAAGGCAGAAATGGAGGAATAAGAGAAGGGGACATGTTTGTGAAACTTCTTAGATTGGCTAAAAACTTCAGTGGAAATTCCCTAGTCCTCTTTATCTTCTGAACCATCTTTCTTGGCTAGGCAGAAGCTGTTTTAGGTTATGTGCACATCTGCCAGCACTTCTCTTTTCAAACACCATTACTAGTTTACTGGGATCACAGGAAAACCTGGTGGTGATAGGGAGCCCACCATTCCAGTTTCTCCCTGGGCATTGCCCACCTTCTCCCTCCCATTTGCCAAATGAGGCAAAGAATGAATCCTTACCTCACAGATGAATGTTAATTACTATTTGCATCATGCTTTGAGATCCACAGATGAAAGCAGTCATAAACGCAAAAACAGTGTTATTACATCGAGAATGGCTATAGACTCTCATTTAGCTCTGGAAACTGATCAAGCAAGAATGTTGAATCATGAGACTTGGGACAGCCAAATATTACACTTGTTATAATTAATTTGAGCTTAAGTTTCAACATAGTGACATGTTTCCCTTAAATAAAGTTAAGTCCTCTAAGGATGCATACATCTATATGGGTCTTAATTTTCAGCTGGGAGTGATTTTTTTCCCCCAGATATTCACAGGACAGGAAGGAAAATATATCTCTGGCTTCTGTTGGAAAAATACCCAAGTAAATGGTTTACTCTTTGACCCAGGAGATTGTGACAAGAATGCTCACAAAATTATGGGGATTTAGAGCAGGAGCTGAATTTGAAAGACCTAGAATCCTTTCTCACTGAGTGCCAGAACATCATCTGTCTCTGGTGGCCAAGGCTGAGATAATTCCTGTGATTCTGAGCTTATCACCTTACAAGTGTGCTGAGTCTGATGTTACTCAACAATCAACAGTGAGCTCTCTACATGTTTTCCCAGTTTGTCCACAAATATTTATTAATCACTTTCTGTACAGAGACTCTGTTAGGCATGGTGGAAGAGGGGAAAAATTCAAATGACTATGATGTAGATTCAACAGCCACCTAGAATAGAGGCTGAGATGCAACAGTTATTCAATAAATGTGTGCTGAGTAATCAAGAGGGTGAATCATACTCTGGAAAGAATGGTTCCTCACATTGGGAAGAGCCCTTGATGGAAAGTCCTACATAAATGCAGTATGTACAAAGCTTAATCTGTCTTCCTTAACTTTCATCATTTCTACTCGTGACAGCGAAGCTGACTTGTGGAAGTCTATTTCTTCTTCCTTGGGTCATGACCCAATTATCTGAGAATTGCTACACCTTCCCCTAACTCTTTTCTAAGATCAAGAGCTGTACAGCCTTTAACCTTATTTCTAGTGCCCACATCCATCTTAATTTCCTCCCCTGGGCAACTCAGTGCCATATCTTGGCTCTAAAGATATCATCAGCCTAGAAAGGAAAGGATCAGGCAGCCCTGATGCGCTCATACCAGCATGGTATGCACTGGGAATCTCCTTTGTGTGCCAGTCCCTCCTTCTGTCTCCCATGCGACATAGCTACTTCATTATGGACCTCCTCTTCCGTGGGGCATGTGTGTACATCCTGAGGAAACCCAGTATTTCAGAAAGCATAGTTTGGCCACTAAAAGTATAATGTCACATGCATGAATAAACAAAGTATCTATTTTACACATTCTACATTAAAACTGTTCAATTTTCTGGGAAGTCTTAGTTTCGACTTTGGATTTTCTGCTTGTCTCCCAGTTTGAATATCAGAGAAGAATATTATTGGTAGCCAAAGTCTTTGACCTAGATCAATGACCTGCTGTGTGTTCTGGAACATGCCATTACTTTTCTTTCTTTCTTTCTTTCTTTCTTTGTTTCCTTGTTTCTTTCTTTCTTTTTATGGGTCACAATTTTATCATCAGCAAAGTGAAGTGTTTGGCACCTAAGTTTACTGCTATAACTAGTATTTGATGGGGTTTGTACATAGATTTCTTTGACTTTCAATAGCCCAGTCTCTGATTGTTTTTCCCCTTACCTCTGGAAAAGAATATTAGTTTGAAAGCCATTCTACATAAAACCATTGCAGAGTGAGTGAGCATAAGGTCATTTGTAGCCCCATATTCAAGACTTAACAGCAGAACTACTTGCAAATTGTGTGTAAAGCACCATCCAAAGCCTTTGTTCTGCATGTGTAAAAGATGGCCTTGTTTCTATAAGGAGGAAAAAGTGTATTTTGTGTTTGTCTATAGACGCTGACTCATCAGGCCCATCACCATGATGATATCCGCTAGCTGCACACACAAGCCTTCTTGTGCGTGACTATAATGGCTGTCCATCATGCCTCCTGGCTCACAAATTCCTCAGTCACTGAGGCTTTCTAGCATTCCCACCCTGGTTGGTGGTTGCATCTGGCTTGACAACTATGATTACTTGAATACAATGTCAAAACAATCCCTTTCCCTGCTTTGCCTCCTGACAGTTATCCATTGGCTATACACACTGCGGTCTGTGCCCATGTCTCTCTTTATTTGATTCCTTCTCCTTTCACTTTCAACTTCATTGCTTCCTTTACCTCATTCAAAATTGTTCCCAGATGTCGGGCAAATGCATTACAGGGTTAGGAGTGGAAGATGCTCCCAGCTGTATGTTAGTGAATATTATTTCAGTACCACAGAGAGCAGTGCCAAGGGTGGTGGCCAGTAAGATCTCTGTTGTAGCCAGCCCTTGCCTGTGGCTTTGAGGCTCCATTCAGAACCGCCAAGGGTGGTGGCCAGTAAGATCTCTGTTGTAGCCAGCCCTTGCCTGTGGCTTTGAGGCTCCATTCAGAACCCCACAGGTGGTAGGGATGACAAAAATTCTACAAAGAAGCTGTGCAGTGAGATCCCTTCTCTCAGGAGTGCAGGAGCCAAGCTTTACATCATGCCATTCAAAGACCAGATTGCATCTGGGCCCAGATGACTGTCATAATGTCAGCCTGCCTGGCATTTACCTTCTTCTCCCAGGCTGACCTCTGAAGACAGGGGCAAGCTCTGGGGGCATTGTTCTAACCATGCACCCGTTATAGCCATTGTTCCCACATAGCAGAAATGCCGGTTCCCTTCCAGGCCAGCACTGCAATTTTATCAACTCTGGCTCAGAGAAACCTATATTTATAATGCTAATTAGGAGGGCACACATTTAATTTGAGTGGAGCACTGTTTGTATCTCGCAGAGCCTGATAGCACAGGGCTCAGGCGACAGCAGTCGGAGGCAAAGCAGGCCTTTCTGTCTTCTCCAAGTATTTGAAACCGGGCTTACTCTTGCCAAACAAATTCTCTGTTGGATTAAAAAGAGAGAAGGGGACAGAATGCTGAATGCAGTGGAGCTCAGAAAACTTTGTGTTTATCTCCTGCCTGCATAATATATTCCTCTGCGCACGGAGGAAACATGCCTCTTATGTTATCTAATTGTTTCCTGACACATTTAGTAACATTTCACACTCTTTAAAGTGACATTAACATTGCTGACAGTGGAGGTACTTTCATTAGATGGGCTTTGAGTTGTAGCCAGTATGCACTGCAGGTCTTCAAACAGGCTTATAAAAGGCGAGGAAGGCATTATTTATGAAAGTAGCGCCTTCACCAACACTGCCTGTGGATGCATATTAATTTTGCTGACCCTGTCAATTTAGGGTATGTGCGCACACGCGCGCACACACACACACACACCCCTTCTTATGAGTTGGTATTTAAGACACCATGGTCCAATGATCAATTCATAGAAAGGCTATAAAAGTCCTTTCTGGTTACATCTTTTCAATCACAACTAACCAGTGTGCTAGCTCAGATACAAACTGGCCATTTCACACCGAAGCTAGAGGCAGGGTAACCATGTGGCTGATGCACAGTGAGCATGGCCACCTGTCCCCAGGTATGACAATCATTCTCTCTTACAGCCTCCCCCATGTTCTTTAAGGGTGCCTTCTGAGAAATGGTCAGGCCTCTAAGCTGTCTGCATTGATATGTAGTATTTCCAGAGACTGTGCATAAAGAGCTTTTGAAGTCAAGGCCACCACAGAACCACAGGGAGAGAAATTTGAAGCCTCTTTCTGAGGTTCCTGAAAAAAAAAATTAAGGTAAGCTTAGAGTAGGTGATAAAAATACAATTCAGATTGTATATGTCTGTTAGGACACAAATTCTCATTTGAGGCTCGCCTAATTATTGATTCCTGCGGGTTCAAGTTTGTTCTCTAGTACTTGATAAACAACAAGACCAAATCAAAGTGGGGGAGGAAACGGTTTATTTGGCTTACATGTACTGCTCACAGTCCGTCACGAAGGGAAGTCAGGGCAGAGACTCAAGAGGAACTGAAGCAGAGGCCATGGAGGAGCACTGCTGATTGGTTTATCCCTGGGGCATTCTCAGCCTGTTCTCTTAAACCACCCAGGACCACATGCCCATGGGTGATGCCACCAGTGGACTGAGCCCTTTCCATATCAATTACTAATCAAAAAATACCCCCACCTACTTGCCTATTTGCCAATCTTACAGAGACATTTTCTAAGTTGAGGTCCTTTCTTCCCAGATCACCCTAGCCGTGTCAAGTTTATATGGGGGGGGGACTCACTGAAGATCATTAAGTTACCTCCACACTGCTAGCCTTTCCAAGCAGACATCCTGCCTTAGCCTACATGAAATTCATAGTTCTTTTCTCTCTACATCTCTACCATTGATGGGCACCATGGGGCCATTATCATCTTAGTTTTGCCCATTATTTACTGTGGGACTTTTTTCCATACTCCTAGATCTCTACAAGCCTCAGTTTACTGCTATAAAACAGGGATCATGACAGCACCTGCCACATAGTATTGATAAAAAGGATTACATAGATTCCCAACCATGAAATGTACTAAATGCATTGCCTAACACCGTCAGTACTCAATATTCAAGCACCAGGAATGAATGGTAATCTCCTCCACTATGGTATGGTCTACATTGTGGCTGAGAGCCTTCAGTCTCTATTTTGGAGAGACTTTTTTTTCTGTGATGGAGTATTGGTAGGTAGATTCTCAAGGCATCCTATCTTTGCCATCTTATTAAGGACCATCCAACAAGGAATAGGCAGACTATGAATGCTGGCAGCAAAGGGATGAAATAGTTCATATATCTGCTGCCCAGAGCTCATGTTTTATCTTTGCTGTCCCCAAAGCACATAGCAAAACATACACATACGGGTGAGAACTGTTTACTATCTGCAGACAAAGCCTTGGAAAAGGAATGCATCCAATAATGGGAGTGAAAGTCATTACCATTTGTAGAGTACTTTAACATTTGTAGAGTACTTTCATATATGTTATGATTTAATCCTCAAAGGGTCCTGAAGGGGAAGTATTTCATCTATCTCCTTCCCTTTATGCATGATAATAATACTTATCATTTACTTCAGAAAGTTCACATAAATGTCTCAGTTAATCCTTATAATAACTAGGGAAGAATGTTTACACACATTGTGTTTATCAACAGTTGAGCACAGAAAAGAAAAAAAGATAGGGGACTTATCCAAAGTCATCCAGTAAGTCAATGAAAAAAAAATTGAGATTTGAACTTCAGTATAGACCCAATACAAATTATATTATCATACCAGCAATTGGCACTTCATACCAATATTTTATATTTTTGATCGTGAGCCTAGCCTTTAATGGCTGAGCCATCTCTCCAGCTCACCAATATTTTAATAAAGATTCGTGAAGTTCCATTCTCATTTCTTCTGAATGATGGAGTGTACCCTGGAGCCTGAATGTCTGAGTTCAAATCCTTCATCCCTTTTAACTTAGAACCCCATGTAGTTCAGCTGGCTCATCCTTAAAATGGGATGATATTGCCTGCCCCATAAGTTTCTTGTAAGATTAAATACAAAAATATTTATAAAGAGCTGAGAAATGATACCTTGTGGTTCAGGAGAGCTTAATTGATCTTGGAAATTTCCAGTTTTCTTTTCACATTCACATTTTACTTGGAAGACGATGTAAAAATGAATGATATGTTAAGATATGCCGTGAAAGACGTTTGCTGACAGAGCTTCTGGAAATTAAGCTTCAGCACCGGCCTAGGGATATTTAAATCTGTCTGTAGAACTTCTCCTCCTACTAACTGCCTTTGACGATGATGATGTTGAATTGGTGCAGGCAGGTCATGGACACCATTCAGTGTGTCCCTTGTCGTGTGCATGTTGTTCAGACAGTCTGCGTAGAACTGCAGCGCCCACATGAAGTCGTGGCTTGATGTTCTAAGCCACTTGGAGCACAGGCAACATAGATTTAAAATCAGAGGCAACTCTGCTACTGCTGTGCCCACAGTATTGCAAAAAAATAAACTTTTCCTTTCTTCTTTTTTTTTTTAAATACTTTTTTTTTCTTCAAGTTACATCTCAGTAACAAACCCCTCCCTATTCCCCCTTCCTAACCCGCCCTTCCACCCTCTTCCCTCCAGAGGTTTCCCCTTTCAGTCCAACAGCTGGTTCCTTCTCTTATAACAGTAAGTATTATACAAAACAATAGATATAAATATGCCACATTTATGAGAGTAAATTGGCCCAGTATACCTTCCCAATGTTCAGTTTATACCTATTTGGCCCCTGACTTTAACATTCTACTATCTACCCAACTCCATGAGTTTAAAGGTCTATATGTGACTCAACATTCTTACTATCTTGCAACACACTTTTAAGAGTATCTTCTTAGATCTATAACACCCTCTTGATTCCTAAACAGTTCAAAATTTAACTATAAGATTCTATCTGTCTATTCTTCAACCACCTCAGAGACCTGAGAGGGATAAATATATTTGCTTATATAGGAAGTGCAGAGCCTGCAGCTTCTAAAACTAAGAAAGAACATACCAATAACTGCCTGGACAGTTCCCATTTTCTCTCCATACATTCCAGCATCAATCTTCAGGCTTTGGGTCCTGCCTTTTCTTAAAACCAAAAGACAAATAACTACAGTACCTAACAGTAAAGTCAGTGCCAAGAACATTGATATAAATCCATTAAGGTTTGGTGGAGTAAAGTGTTATAATTCACCAATCATGGTGTGATACAGCCTAAAGTTGTACACAATACAGTATAATCCAATATAGTATAATATAAAGTATAATTCAGTGTCACTCATGGTCTCCTTAAAGAGCAAGCATTAGGTAAATGCATAGGCTAATGTGTTGTAAGAACAATGATAGAAGTGTGCCTTAGATATCAGTGAGTGAGATGATAAAAAAAAAAACTCCTTATAAGAAGGTGCTCCATGATCAGAGTCTCTAAAGAGGTTTTTGGGTGGATATTGAGACCACTGGTGAGAAAGGAAGCTGTTGTATGAACGGTGAGGAGCATAAGGAAGGAAATAGGCAGATTCCTTAATACATTGCTTTGGTGGGTTAGAAGATAAGCAATGAGTGAGTTCTATGCAAGCATTTGAACAAGGAGACCTGAGAGATGGCTGCACAGGTTCCTACATACACAAGTGTGCATACATACATGTGTGCGTGTGCACACACACACACTATAATCTTCAAAATTCAAAAATTCATTTAAAAGAAAGTGTGTGAAGATCCATAGCATGTTGATTAAAAAAAAAAAAACCATTGTCCCTGCCTCTAGGAAAGATTTGTATCCTCACCAGAGCAAGCTGCACTGATTCATTGTGGTTTACCTCATGAATATGAAAGACATGGCATATGGCATAAAGAATTACAGAAAGTATTTCAAAAGTGAACTCTAACCTCCATCTATAACCTGATCTGAATTTTACACCTTTTAAAGTGTGGAGCTGCTTGGGAGGTGTGATGTATAAACAAACAACCCGTTGAGATGTAGTGTGGCAACACCCAAGTGCACACAGTCCCAAACTGTGAAGGCAGTTTGTGCCGGTGCCCCTGCATGAAGCACTTTAACAGGGGCCAGTCCAAAGGCATGCCACCCTTCCAACCAATTACATGCATGCGATAGCTTGGGTGCCATCAGTGGGGTTTTTACCAGCACCATCTCTCGAAAATAATTTGTCTTCAAGGAAATACTTACCAGGGCTTAGGTGAGTGAAGTGTGAATGAAGCAGGCAATTATTAGGTCTTGTGCTGTAAAAGCATCAACACTTTCCACAGGGTGGTATATAAAGCCCTGTTTGGCCAGAACTGCATCATTGAGAAAACCTATGAGGCCAGAATGAAAACTCCTTGGGTGAGGGCATATAACCGACACCCGTGCGCTAGCTGTCCCTGAGTTTCCTGCTCAGCAGACGTTTTCAAGTTTCTCATGACATGCAGGGCTCTCTCTCCACATCCCAGAGAAGTAAAAGCCTCCCAGTGGCTAATTGGACTTACTTCAGGCAAATGTTTTACCTCTCTCAAACACACATAAGCTCCCATGTTTAATTCCCACCAATACTGTATATTGATTTGTTTGCCATTTATATGAGAGCCAGGGAGAGCTGATAGTATCAAACTTTTCACTCCTAATGCGTGCCTCCCCGCCCCCTTTTTGGTTTGGAATCAAACATTAGGGCTTGTGTGTGTTGGTCAAGTTCTACACTCCTGAGTAACACCCCACAGATCTGCCCAATTCTTATCAATTGAAAAAAATGGAGCTGATGCAATACTGACTAGAACTACATTATATATTCTGATCCCAAGCCATTACACCTGAGACTTCAGGGTTTCTCAGCCTCAGCACCACTGCATGAGAGGCTCATTCTTCCTCATGAGGTAATCTCCTAGGACTTGTAAGATGTTTAGCAGCCTCCTCAACTTCTGCCCACGAGATACTGACAGTATGCATTCTCCCACCACTAGTGCTGTAACCAAATACCTTGAGATATTACCAGATTGCCCCTGTGCAGCAATATTCCTCCAGAGGGGAATAAGTAATCTAGCATGAGATTATTACTAAATATTTATAACCAGTGAGATAAATTTATGTAAGTGTATAAGTGATGTAAAATTAAAATTCATATAATGGAAGCCTATATCTATATTTTGATTTTGAGATGGCTCCACTTATCAGATATCATTTTTGCATTCTGCAATTATGATTAGAATTACTACGAGGTGTGATGGCTGTGAGCTGAAAAATCATTTGTGCATTAGGGAGGCTGGTGTAAGAACATCTTGAGTTCAAGGCCAGCCTGGACTACATCATGACACAATGGCGGGAGGACAGGACTACCTTTGTCCTTAAACAAACACTTAAGACGTAGGCAAGGAAATCAGTTCCCCAAATCAAGTTGCATGTAGATGTTGATGCCAGTTGGAAGGTACTTTGTGTTTCTCTCCAGTACTTAGCACAGTAAAATTGATTGGTAAGAGGTGGACAGCCATATGCTGTCTCTCCCCAGCCCTCTTCGACACCTGCAATGTTCTTATAAACAGATTAGTTTCTTCCACCAGAAATACTTCCTTTGGGACCCCATGTTCTGTTTCTTGTAATTGAACAGGAAGGGACTCAGCCTAAAGAACACACTTTTTTTCTGAAGGCAGAATGCCTGGAATCTATTTCTAGTTCTACCAAGTGGCTGTGTGGCATTGGCCAAGCCATTTTCCCACTTGGCCTTGATGACAAGTTTGAGGAAGGCTGATTTTTTTTCTTTGTGTCAACAACAAACTCAAAGTTGGGTTAAAAGAAGATCAAAAGGGGTTAGCATGGAGAATAAATTGATTCATGAATTGAAAAGTTTGGAGGCAGGGGTGAGTCAGGCTTGGCTGAATCCAGATGTTCTACCAACATAATCATATTGTATGATTATATGTATGATTGTAATCATAAACATGATGTAATGTTTTCTTCAGCTTTTCCTATCCCTGTGCATCTTTATTGACTCTATTCACAAACAGGATCCTCCCTTGGTGGAAAGATGCCAACAGTCGTTCCAGCCTCACAATCTCCCAAATTCATCCTCATCCTTCTATGGAAATGGAAGGTGACTTGAAGGCATCTAAATGGGTACCAGGGACTAGAAGCCATCTTTAAGGAAATTTGTCTAAATATTCTAGCCAGCTCTTTTTGCTTATATCAAAACAGTCATTTTAATCTCAATTTTAACAAAGAACACTATTTTTATTAAGTCCTTAAACTTATGGTGCCACTGGGAATTTTCAGGGTTTGATTCCAGAATATCTTTCCCCCTTATACATCACTGACTATTTGTCAGTTATCACCTTGGCTGTTCGCAGGAGAAGCCTGGTTTTTTGCCTATGGTTAGTTACCTCTTTGGGGATGAATTCTGTGCTGCATTCCAGAACAGCACCAATGTGCTTTTTTTTTTTTTTTTTTGGTCACCACCCTTCTCTGACATAGGCAATTGTAGACTGAACCATGCAAGGCTTGGTGGTCAGACTATTTGGGTTCAAGCTGTAGCTCTGCACTTGCTAATGGGGCAATATTTGGTCTCAGCTTCTTTTGCCTGTGAATGAAAAGAAATTAAAATGTAATTAGTTCTTGAAAGTTTGTGAGTGTTAAAAGAGAAAGTATGTGTGAAATATTTAGTTCAGTTCCTAGCATAAAGCAAGATCACATACTACAGGTAGAACTGGTAAGGAGTATGGTGGTTGATGCCATTGTCAATTGGAGCTCTAGAATGACCTTGGAGACAAGCCTCCGTGTGTGCTTTGTGAGGGATTTTCTAGTTTAGGTATTTGAGGTAGGAAGACCTACTCATTCTGAATAGTGGAGTCCAGTAGCTGTACATTTCTTGCTCTCCCTCCTGACTGTGGATACTATGTGACCCACTGCCTCAAGCTCCTGTTGTCATGATATTCCCACCCTTTGAACTAAGAGAACGAATAAACCCTTCCTTCCTTAAGTGGCTTTCCTTAGGTATTTTATCACAGCAACTATCAGAGCAGCTGATCAGGTTTATATTTGTGTGTCTTCGTTCCTGGTACTGGTTTTGTTTGGTCTTTTTTTTTTTTTCATGCCTTAAGTATGCCTCTTCTGCTCCACCAAATATCCTGATACCCCATCACTACATAAATCAATTATGTATTGCCTACACAGAATACTTTAATATCAGTTCAGCATTCTTCACCATTCGTCATCTTTCCAATGAAAAAGGACCCGTCGTTTTAAGTAAATTTGGGGAATTGCTCCTCCAGCACAACCTCTGGCATAAATCAGTAAATACATTAAAAATGGCCAGGCAGAGCATCAATTTCATGGTTACTATTTATTGTTTGAGGGTGGGGTGGGGATGAGAACAAGCTGCAGCCTTTTGAACTTGTTGAGCAAAGTCTGGATCTGAATCTGTGTAAGCAACAAAATGGCACTGTAAAGGACACAATGGGAGTTGGAGCGATATTCTCTCACCACAGATGGTGTATGATGAAGCTTTCAGGGATGACTGCAGTGGGTGAAGACTCAGAGCCTGGAGCAGAGATGGCAAATAAGCCCTGTGCATCTGCTGCCTCTCCTCATCCATGTCTATGTGTTTTCTAATTGATGATGTCACTGCCTTCCCACTGGAAGGCAGGGTACATCAGAGACCTTCTCCACATGGCATTTCAACAGCCACAACCCATCTATCAGACATGGCATGGAACTGCTTTGTCTGGCTATAACAGAATGTTTACTAATGGAAAGACAATGCAAACCCTTACTCGTCTGAAAACAGATATATTAGCAAGCTGAATTAGTCTCCATGCTTAAGGTCGCAGGGAATCCACTCATGCAGATAATCCAAGTTTGATTTACATGGGGATCTTGGAAAACCCCTGTGTGTACACATTCGCGCATGTGCAACACCATAGGAGCTTAATAAATGACATCTTGCACATACCTCTTTGCTTTGTATCAGTTCAGTGTGGTTTTCCGTACATTTGCTGGGGTCTTTTTACTTCAAGTAGAAACTGGAGAAACAGTTGGGAATAAAGAGTTTTTGCCATACATAACCTGGGAATCAAGCTGGAGCATGTCCCCTGGTCAGCAGCCCGCCCATACTAAGGCTTTCTGTAAGAAAACAGAGTCCACAAAGGGAGCTGAGTAAGTTCCAGCTTTCTCCCCTGTACCTTGGAGCCTGTTTGTATCTACACAGATGGTCTCTGTCAGTTGGAATAGTCAGGAGCACGGTGCAGCCTAAGAGAACAAACTTAGAAAATGACCTAACAAATAGAGAACAGCACACTGTTTGACTCAGGGCAGAGCTAGTGATTCTGAAATTTCCCAAATAGTAGTAGGTATCAGTGAGCAGAATGGAAGGAACTACGGAAGCAGAATCAAGGAATTAAGAAGAGTGGGGGACTAACAGGAGCTATACAGTGCTATGAGGCACAGTCACAGCACACAAAGCAACACTTTCGCTGTGTTGTGACTCTTCTTTCATTGTCAGTTTTGGTGTATATTGAAAAGCTCTGGGGCTGGAGAGATGGCTCAGAGGTTGAGAGCACTGGCTGTTCTTCCAAAGGTCCTGAGTTCAATTCTCAGCAACCACATGGTGGCTCGCAGCCATCTACATTGGGATCTGGTGCCCGGGCATGTGTGTGGAGCAAATACTGTATACATAATAAATAAATAAATGTTTAAAAAAAAAAAAAAAAAAAAAAGAAAAGCTCTGTTGTCTGTACTGTATAAAATAAATTCATGCCAAATAAAATTTCCAGAAGTTCCTGTAAGGAATGATTCCACAGCAACTGTCCCATCAGGCTCCTGGAAAATTTGCGCTTGAACCTTAGTTCCACCTCAGCCACTCAAAGGAATTTTTAAAAATTGGCTTCCAGCCATCCTTGTTCCTCAACACCCAGTTTCAGACATGCCTCCATAGCACACACTTTAAAGCCTATTGATTGGGACTTAAAAATCTCTTCCTCCCTGTGAGCCTGCATGCTAAGTGGATGTCAGCACTGAGTTCACAGGGCTTAGTCAGGACCCATCTACAGTGAGAAGCCTTGAAGGAGGGTGGAGGGTAACATCGCTATGAACTTCAAAACCAAATGACAGTGAAAACTTTGAACTCGATCGAATAAGAGCTGCTGTGTGTGGTTATTCAAACGTGTCCCCTACTTGAAATCTGGATGGTGCGCTGGAATTGAGGAGAGGCACCTTGGAAGTATCTCTCTGGCATAAATTTCTTACCTTTTATGTAACATTATCATTACTGTATATTATTATCATTATTTATTGTTATTACTTTCATTACCATATTACCATGTTATTTTGGGCAAGCTCCATGAGTAGAGAGAGGGTGGATATGGGAAAGGCAAGCCCCAGTTTAAGCCCTGCCAATTTTTCTAACTGTTGAATTTACTCTCTTTATTTCCTTTTCCTCGTCTATAAAATGAGAATATTCTAATTTTGAGGCTTAAGAGGGATGATGCAAGTGAACAGACCAGTGGAGTGAGTTGCAGGTAAATACGACGCAATATGCAGTAACAGCTTTATTGTTAGAAGATCTATGGGAGAAGTACTGATTAAATATAGCATTGAGCCGGGCGGTGGTGGCGCACGCCTTTAATCCCAGCACTTGGGAGGCAGAGGCAGGCGGATCTTTGCGAGTTCGAGGCCAGCCTGGTCTACAAAGTGAGTCCAGGACAGCCAGAGCTGTTAAACAGAGAAACCCTGTCTCAAAAAACCAAAAAAAAATAATAATAATAAAATAAATAAATAAATAAATAAATATAGCATTGATTCTGATAAGACTCCATAGTACTCAGCCCAGAACACCTAGCAAAAATACCTTGTTTTATATTGCTCCCCAACAGCTACAAATGTATTGGATGCTTCAAATCAAACTCCATGTACCAATTGACATCATGAGGACGGTTCGTCATCATTTCAATTATGTTATTGGACAAGAAACTTCAGATTTAAATTTTAGGGCTGGAGAGATCTCTCAGTGGATGAGAGCAACTCTTCTAGAGGACCCAAGTTTGGTTCCCAGTACCCACATTGGTCAGCTCATATCCCCTTGCAACTCCACATGCAGGAGATCTTACACCTTCTTCAGACTCCTATGAGTACCTGCACACTCATGCAAAAAAATATACTTAGAGACATATAAGCTTTAAAATCTAAATATCATTTACACTTTAAGGGTATCTTATACCCTCAACTTTGTGTCACTTCTGTCCCTCCAAAGGGCAGCGCCCTAATGGTGTTTTGATGTGTCATTATTACTGTTCATTCTGTTATCTCCCAGGAGAGTCACTTGCATTTTCTTCAGAGACTTGTTCAAGCTTCCACTGTTTCAGGAGTCTTTATTCACTTTTTACCCTGGTCCCTTCCAAACATCTCCTTCCTCGACCCCTATAGTACCCTATATTAATGTGTTCCACCACCCAGCTTTTTATCCTCTGAACCCCTCTGGCTCCTCACTAGAGGAGATCTCCAAGGGCTGGATGGTGGAATCTTCAGGATTCAGAAAACTGCACTTGCATTTGTTTAACCTAAATCACCCTGCTAAAGTACCATGTAGTAACTTTAGTAATAACAATAAATCAGGAAATACAGCTATGAAAGCAGCAACAAGCATTGGTATCTAGTAGAAGGTCTGAAAAATACCTCTGTGTGTCTTCAGGACAGTACAAATCTTCAGGCCTAGACACTTCCCAGAATCAAACTGTTCATCTGGATCACAACCTTCCCTCCACACCCCAGCTTCACGGGCTGAGTTTCATTAGTTTCCTCATGAACAAACAAGACAGGCAACAATTACAATGACCCTGGGGGCAAAGACACAGTTGGTGAATGTGAGTGCAGCAATTGTCACTGCTCAGAGATCGGTATCAGGAGCCTGCTGCCAGTGAGGAATAGGTTCCAATAGCCATGCAAATAAAAGGGACCTTCTCTGCCCAGGTTTCTACCCACTCTACCAGCCTGACTGCTGTTGCTTACGGCATGGAGCAGCCATGCTTTGCCTCACAGGAACTCTGCCATGATGTTCAAATAAGCCACATGATACAATGAATGATCAACTTCCCGGCATGGAAATGTGGTCCCTGTCCACCTGTTTTCATCTTCTATCCTAAGATAAAGGATTTGATTTTAGTGTAGCCTCTTTATTTATTCACTGGGGATATAATTCTGAATAACATATTATAATAATGTCTATGAGGACATTTAAATGGGATGATAGGCTAGAAAAAAGTAGTCCTTGTTTCAAGCAGGCAAACATAGAAAGCTTAACTGACAAGAAGCAGAAGTCTCGAGAATATTGGCCACATGGTAGAAGCAGGAGAATATGTCCATTAAGGTGGGAATTGAAATATATGTAAAGGTGGAGTGGCTTGGCATATTTACATGAGAGAAATAAGAATGTCCTGTTGACTAGAGAATAAAAAGCCAGGTGAGCAGTGGGAAGAGTGTCCTCTGGTTAAGGGAGGTGAGCACAGACGAGCAGCTATGATCCAGAGAAGGTAGGGCACGCCTAGCATCACGGAGAGTTTAAGATTTCTTTCCTCATACAATGGAAAGCCATTGGAGGGTGCAAAGGTGTTATGACCTGATTTCTACCTATGACATGTTATCTTTCAACTACCATGGAGAAGAGATGGAGTCAAGGCAGAGTTGGTGGACAATTTTCCAACAGTAGAAATAGGGAGGCCAGCAAGGACATGGTTTTAGGGGAGATGAAGAGGACTTGGAGTCATAGCAAAGGAGACAGAAAGAACTATAACTTTCTGGACTGATTTCGTTCAAATGGCTGCCCTTTTCTGAATTATATTGGTGAAGTATCAAGTATCATATGACCAGTGATATGTACCTGGGATGGTAAAGAAACATCAAAACAGCCCTGAAAGGCACATCTGGAGCACTCACTTCAAAAACTGATTGTATTGTGAGCTGGTTTCAATGTAACTTTTCTAGGATGCTCTCATGACACTCATTGCTGACCTTTGACCCCTCTGTCCTCTTTCCCAGGTCGTCCCATCCCACCTACATCCTCGTCTAGCCTCCTCCCATCTGCTCAGCTGCCTAGCTCCCATAATCCTCCACCAGTTAGCTGCCAGATGCCATTGCTAGACAGCAACACCTCCCATCAGATCATGGACACCAACCCTGATGAGGAATTCTCCCCCAATTCATACCTGCTCAGAGCATGCTCAGGGCCCCAGCAAGCCTCCAGCAGTGGTAAGGAAACTCTGTGGTGTCTGACTGTGTGGTATTTTGTGCTTGACATTCGTGAGTCTCCAGCAAAATGACTTCTATGAAGGCTGGGAGAAGGTGGTGTGGGAGAGCATCAAGGTGAAACACGTTTGTCATTTTGTGGCATGGTAGTTCTAAGATCCGTCTGTTGAAGGTCACAGCTGTTGGAGAGGTTTTACTGGTTGTAACAGGCTCTGGTTCTCCTTCTGCGGGAAGAATTTGCCCATGACTACATGTGAGAGCATACTGGGCTTAAAGGTGAAGTGCGGGGAGACACGGGAATATTGAATTTTGTATTACTATGGGATTCTGGTCATAGCTAAGTGACCCTGGACACCCTCACCTGCCCCACCTGTGTGCCTCCCAGTTCCCCTGCTTTTTATCATTGGCTTCTGACTTCCCCTTACTTGCTTGTTTTATATGGTTCTGCGATTAAACAGTGATCCCTTGGCATGAATACTGAATGCCGTGTCAAGACTGAAGTGTTTGGGGTACGACCTCTTCGTGACCTTCTTCTTGTGCCACTTCACTTGAATTTAACGAGCTGATGGTGAGCCATTGTGATAAACACAGCTTCTAAATTCAGAGTTCTTGTTTGGGCTTTCATATTCACAGAACAGAGGAACTGAACACTAGGTTGCGCTCCACTTTTGAGGATTTTGTGTCTCAATTCCCACTCTCTAAGTCTGAGAGAGAATTGGCCCAACCACAATAACAATCAGCCTTATTTTCAATTCACCAATTGGTAGAACATTCACCTAAACATATGAATACAGAAGAGGGTGCAGCTACCAAGGAATTCAGTATCCATGCCTGAGGAGAGGCCATCACACTCTTGACCCAACACTTTGGCACTGCTTTTTGAATTAGCTCCTTATGGTGTTCATCATCACAAATCATCAAAAGCAATAGAGAGATTTGCGTGCCAAGAATGCTCCCTGCAACGACTGTGTTGGCTCTATCCATGAATATAAGCCACCACTGGTCTCAACCTCTCCAATTATAAAGGACCTCTTAAATATGTTAGGATGATTCATTTGACAAGTGGACCAGTAGACTGCTACTTATGATGGCCTATGCCCTTCTTCAAAGCCAGGCCTGATATATTTAGCAAACTCATATTCTTTTTTTTTTAATTATCTAATCAAATCTCTCATCAAATGAGCAATCCATTGTTGATATTATGAAGGCCTTTAATCTACCATAAATCTTTATTAGAACTCATCAGAGCTTCTAGTTTGAGAGAAATGTGATTATGGCACTCTTAAAATGACATTACATCATCGGGGTGATTGGTTTATCATTTGGAGAAGAGACATCAATCATAACTAACATAACCACACAGTAAATGAATTCAACCTTTCTACCACGGAACAATGACACCATAATTGCTCAAAATCAGGCTTAAAATGAAATCGGAAAATGCTCTTTCTTCAAATATGATGTTAACTTAATGGAATATATTATGAAAAATCATGTTTGAGGAAATTCTATATAATTAAAAATATGTGGAAATATATTCTCTTTTCCTTTCATCAGAACCTGATCTTAGCTACAGCACTCTCTATTTTTTTCTTTCTTTTTTTTCTTATATTTTTTCAGCAGAGATTATGTTGCATTTAATTGAACCACCCTCGCTTGTGTTTTGCAACTTTTTATTTCATATATGTAATCGTGATGAATATTGTATTATGAAGGACAAGAGGCTTTTGAAATGATGTGCACCTGCTGATAGCTTTTGAAAAACAGACAATTATTAGAAAGAAAATGAGCTTTTAGGAACGACATCCTTTTATGCATGTATGGATACCCAAGCGAAGTTGACTTCCGTAAGCGGGGTCAGCTCTTACCTCTGGGCCATCCAGGATGTTTTCTTAGTGATAGCACACAGGGTGATTTCTTTCCTTTTGGACAGTGAGTGTATCAGCTTGTTGGTTATCAATAGAGGGTTTTTGTTGGCTTTGTATAGAAATCAAGAGCTCATCGTTTGGGTGGGCAGAGCAGATCTGTGTGTTTAGAGCCAAGCTTATTCATTTTTTTCAGCAGTTACTCCAATTTGTTCAGTTCACTTAAAAAAAAAAACTGATCGTGATTTTAGCTTTACTGACAGGAGAAAACGCCACAGAAAGTATGAAGGTCCATTCTCATACCAAACAAGAGCCCTGCTCACCTGATTTTTCCAGCAGAGGAGTGATAAGTGTCCAACACACTCTTATCGGAGGGTGTGCTGAAGCTCAGGCAAGCAGGTAGCCCATCAATGTTCTTCACTCTGGTTCAGCTAAAATGAGAGCATGCCCAGCTGGCGTATGTGTGTGTACACTTGCATGCGTATATATTTCTTGTGGAATGGATTTGGGGTCTAGGGCAAATTGGGGATTCTATCAAGATCTGAATGCAATTGCTGTGAATTTAAATTTGACATAAAGGATTGAAAATGGAGTTTGACACCAAAGACGCAGAGTGCAGGGCTGTGCCGGAGTGTTTTCAATTGAGTTTGATGAAAGGGGCAGAATTTGGCAGGTGTTGTCAGCACCAGCCTGGTGCCCCTGGGTTTGGGTGTGTTAAGTTTAGCTGGTTAAACACACAGAATATTTTTAAGTTGGTCCCTTGGCAATGGCGCTGGAATCTTAAGATCATGTTCAGACTTTGTTGTTTGTTTTCTTTTCCTCAGTCAAAATATCTTCCAACACATTCAGCCCATTCACAACAGGAAAACATTATTTCTTGTCCTCCTCTTATTATTTTGATGATTTTAAAGTTGTCAATGCCTGTCATTAGGAGAATCACAGCATACATTTCTTGCCCACCAACCCTCTGTTTTGAAGAAACAAACTAGATATAAAAATGCAGGAACTGAAATGGTTTTCCCCAACATGGAAACCTCCTCGAAGCAACAACCAAGTTTCACCTTTATGCATCGGACTGTTATTATTTTCTATGACTATAGTGCATTCTTAAGTGCATGGTACTAAAATCACACCACCTTTGCAGCCAAGTTGCTGTAACCCTCATCTATGCCAATCAAGCAGATATATAGTATAGTCGGAGATATGTTTCCAGAACTGATATAGTCAGCCCCTGAAATATTTGCTTCCCCATAGCTGAGCTGGGGCCAGGGGCTCAACGCCCCCCCGCCTTTTTTTTTAACCTTCTGCCAGAGTTCACCAAATAAGCTAGGCTGCCTGCACAGTGAAACCCTGGGATCTCCCTGTGTCCGCTGCCCACAGTGTTGGTATTAAAGGCATACAGACAATCACAACTAACATCTTCCATAGGTTCTGGGCATGGAACTCAGGTATTATGCCTGAAAGACATGTGCTGTACACACTGAGCTGCCCACCAAGCTCTTACCTAGTAAAATTAAAGTTTATCTTATTTATATGGCATCAAAAAGAAAGAGTTCTCTCCCCCTCTCTCTCTCTTCTTGCTTCTCTCTCTCTCTCTCTTCTTCCTTCATGTTTTTTCTTTCTTTCTCATGAACCTCACTCATAGCAGTTATTTGTAAAAACTCTAAAACTATAATTAGATGACACAGAATCTACAGGAAAGTCCTGGGGGGGGGGGGAGGTTGAGCATTATGTTTGGTCACATGTATAAAATCTGTAATATATAATACAGATAGGAAGCTTGAGTCCAAGCTTCCTGATAGCCAAAACAAAAAAGAAAAATATAGATGAAAAGATGCATAATAACCAAGAGAGAAAAGCAAAGCAGCTGCTTAAGGAAACAGTGTAGTTCCCACTATGATGTCAGAAAGAAATTTTCCACAGGAAGGGTCCTGTGTATATCACACATAATGAATGGGTGCTCAGCAGTACCCACAAAACATATGCAGTTTCCTCCCCAAACTTGTTAGGACCACCCTTCGCATAAGCCACCCTGTACTTTCAGTGTAATGGTGATGTTAGAACTGTTCAAAGACTGCACATTCCAAGGGCAGGACTTGACTTGATCCATAACCACCCTTAATTCTTCCCACAGACCTTGTGACTTGCAGATCACGTGGATCTGATGTGGTTAGCAGACTTTGCAGTTCCAGAACAGTCCAAAACCTTGAAAGGAGATGACCACTGTACAAACTTGCCTTGATGACACATGGCAAGGAAGGCATCCTACCAGGACAGTCTCACTCATGGGACCCTTCTATCATCAACAGGGAGAGTTGGGGATGAGTGAGAAGGCTACACACTCAAGTAGATTTTTTTTAATTGGTCAAATTTTAGGAATGGAGAAATGGCTTAGTGGTTAAGAACACTAGGTCTGCTCTGGCGAAGGATACAGATTCAGTTCCCAACACCCACAAGGAGACTCACAGCCAGCTAGAACTCCAGCTTCAAAGGATCTGATGTCCTCTTCTGACCTCCAGAGGCACTAGGACCTCACATAGAACATATATATGCATGCAGGCAAAACACACGTACAATAAATCCTTCAAGCCATGATGAATGAAATATCTTCTCCTTGAAAGTTTAGTTTGGGGAAGAAAAGTCTCCTTCAAGTCCTATGAATCTTCTTGTTTTTTTTTTTTTTATCCATTGAAGTTTAACTTCATTTAGGATTTCCTGAAAAGTTTAGAGTAATTATTACATACATAATAATATTAAGGTTTAAGTATGCTCGGGTTATCAGGCACTCTGTAGTCTTCCCTCCCTCCTCCTCTTTATCCTTTCCCTCTTCCTTTTTTCTTCTCTCCCCTCTCCTCCCCATCTGTCCCCCAAAGTCACTGTATGTGATGATGGGATTGTTTATCCCAGGTATCTCCTTGCCTTCTTTTTCTTCTCTTAGCTTCATTTCATCCTTAGCTCCTCCAATGTGCCTTGGTAGCAGATTCATAATTGATGATTAGTAAACACTGACTGAGTGGATGAATGCTATTTATAAACACATTCATCTGCTTTATTTACTGCTTTTCATTGTCATGGTGGAAAACAGTAGAGAACTTTATGAAAAGAAGGTGTCATAGGATATATTTATATATTACACACACATATATTTAAACACAGAGAAGACATTAAATTTTCCTATTCGTTGCTTTTTAAGTGTCTTTAAATAGTAATAGATCAACTGTAAGTGATGAAATTCTGTTGTTTTTAATGCACATTTACAATAGTGAGAGCCTGGGAGCCCTGAGTGGATGACAAGTGAGGAGGGCAGCCCGGGGAGGGCTATTGAATGGGAAGTGCTGGCTTTGGGTTCAGCACTCTTGCTTCTTAGGGTCAACTATCCCTCACTTTCTTACCTTGGATTTTTCCCATGCTGGGCAGTGTAGGCTGATTTGAGGGTGCTCTGAGCTGGCCACAGAGAGCTTTCCTTCTTTTCCCAAATGCAGAGCCATACAGGACTTGGCTATGAGCTCACAGTCCTTTCTCCCTCTGTGCTACTTATTCTGAGTGCATGAGCACTTGTCACTACGAACTTTTATTATTTAATCCCCACCATATCTCATGTAGCAACAAGTACCGTCACAGCCCTTTTATAGCTGAGAACATTGTGGCACAAGGTGTTCAGACAACTTGTCCATGTTGTTCATACAACGGGAAAACAAAGAGACTAGACTTGAAACCTTAATTGCAAGAAAACTTCCTAACTGCTGGGTCTTTCTCTACCTGCCCTGTGGCAGATGTTAACCTCAGACTGTATGTATGGCGTGTTGAGATGTTTGACAGCCAGAGGAAGTTTGGTGTCACAGGCCAGGGTTTGCAGTTCTACAAAGGTTGAAAGCACCAAATGTGCGTCACCAAATACTCTCTACCTCCACTTCTTAGCAACTCCACACCACACTCTTCCAGGAAAGTTCTCATTCCAGTTCAGGGGCCCCAAAATCTCTTTTTGTTTCTCACTTCAGGCATTGCTTACTATCTGCAGAGCATCTGTGGAGTGGGGAAAGTCTAAAGCAGAAGCTGGAGAATTTGACTTCATCTATAGTTTTTAACTTTCACGGATATGTGTTCTACATTGAACACACTCCCATACTCCCCAACCTTCACTTTCTCTTGCTCCCCCTTACTCTCCTATTCTTGCCCCTCCCCCATAGATTCCTGCCTTGCCTCATCCTGCCCCTGTTCTCCCTGTCCCCCTTTTCTCACCTCACTCCATCCCATTCCTCCTCTTTGTCCTCTAGACAATTCCACTTTCTTTCTTTCTTTCTTTCTTTCTTTCTTTCTTTCTTTCTTTCTT
>CAJQZJ010032904.1:2305257-2320290 GCA_907164525.1 Lophiomys imhausi
CTTTCTTTCTTTCTTTCTTTCTTTCTTTCTTTCTTTCTTTCTTTCTTTCTTTTTTACATCAACACATGATTTTCTAGGACTGTATAACATCTAGGAACCACAAAGGAGGAAAGACATAGGATATTTGTCTTTCTGAGACTTCACTTAATATGATTGTTCCTGGTTGTATCATCTCTCCTGCAAACAACACAACTTCACTCTTCTTTGTAGCAAAATATATAAGTATTTGTATGGTTATGTGTGTGTATATATGTACCTCTCCTCTCTTTCTGAACATCTAGGCTGTTCTATAGTTTAACTGTTCTGCATAACACTGAAAAGTGTTGGTGTGCCAATATCTCTGTGATGTGTTAACTTGGGATCCTTTTTATCAATACTCTGGTGTGGAAAAGCCAGGTGATATTGTAGATCTAGTTTAGTCCTTTGGGACACCTTCAGACAAATTTCCATGCAGGACAGACTGGTTCACACTTCACCAACAGTATGTAAGAGCTACCTTTTGTCCACATCCTTGCCATCATTTGTTGTTGTTTACTTTCTCAACGACTGACATTTTGACTTGAGTCCAATGGGGTCTCAACATATTTTGATTTGTATATCTTAGATGGCAGGTGACAGTGAACATTTTGGGGGGGGGCTACTGGCCAATTGTTTCATCTATTTTAAGACACTGTTTACCTTATTGACTAGATAAGTTGTTGACCAGATATGTTTAATATAAATTCTCTGTTAAATGTACAGCTAGCAACAATCTTCAGCCATTCTTAGGCTGTTTTTTTTTTTTTTTTTTTCACTAAGTTAACTGTGACCTTTGCTGCACAGCAGATTTTTAATTTCAGGAAGTCCTGTTTATTGATTGTTGGCCTTATTTCCTAGGTGACTAGAGTTTGATTCAGAAATAGAACTTGATCTTTCTATATACATACATTATCCCTGACTCACAGCATGCATAAGACTTTTCGAGTCTTTCAGTCTTCCTGGGCCTCAGTTTATCTACCTGCAGTTAGTCATTGGCTTCAAAGATCTGTAAGCTTCCTTCTTACATAGCATTCTTTTTGTGAGTTTCTTGTATCCATGTATACCAAGCTTTCTCACAGTTGAGGACCTCCAAACTAACTTCCTCCTTCTCTCCCTACCTTCCCTTCTTTTCCCTCCCTTCCCTCCCTTTCCCTCCCTTTCTCCCTCCTCCCTCCCCCTCTTCCTCTCCCTCTCCATCTTTTGGCACTGTGAGCTTCACCAATGCCAAAACTGAGATGTACACAGTGGTACAGTGCAAATCTTTGCATTTTACCTGTATAAGCGGAGGAGAGAAGTGTTGGAACCCAAAGCTAAAAATGGAGGCAATAACCTCAACAAGGGGGAAAAACAGTTCCTCCAGCACAGACTTCAGGTTCTAGATACTTCCAACCCAACTTCCAGAACAAAGTCTCTCATGCCAAGATTTGTCGATGTATATACCCCTCAAACCCAGACGCTGCCAACTTCCCCAGCAGTCGGACAGATCAGATTTTTTTTTCCTCTCATTTTCCTTCTTGTAAAATGCATTTAAGCACATGTGCATGTAACAGTTTGTCAGTCCACCAATTTCCAGTCTGGCTAGAGTGGGGCGATGCTTTTGTACCACAGTGCCGGTAAGCACACAATGAAGATGGACAGGTAATTCCTTTGGAGAGGCACGGTGGGAAAGTGACAGCCAGCAGAGAACTGCTTCTGCTCAGCAAATAATCTGGATATTGACACAAATCCCGGGGTCGATTGGCATTGTGTATCTTCCGCCTCTCCATCTCTGTCCCCAGCTTCTGGCTACATAAGAACTGATGTCCCAGCAAAGCACACAGTGCTAACTGCAATCAATCCTTAACGGTTTCCTGCCCTAGCCCTTTTAACCAGACCTTCAAATCTTCCCCAAATTCCCTTTAACATTCCGCATTTAATTCAAAGTGCAACTTCCTGTATTACATTTAATAGTCATTTTATAGTATAGCTCAGTCTTTTGTTGGAACTGCCTCAATTTTTCTTAAATCACAGCACATGTATATTTTCCAGTGGGGAGTTCCACAGTCCCATCTGATAATCGCGATTTAAGGACATGTACATCTTTTAATGTATGTATGGGCTCAGAAATCCATACTGCTCAAATTCAACCTTAAGTTCAGACACTTTCTAGCACCATAAAATTGAACATTGTATATCTTATATTTTAAATCTGTAAAACAGTATTGTCTACACCTCCTAAATTTGGAATGAATTATTAAATGATATCCTAATGCACCTAAATACCTTGAAAAGAGATTTTAAACCAACTGGAGCAGAGACTGGATTTGATAATATTTATTTTTCAAACTTTTTCAAAGTTCAGTTGGCACACAGTAATTGTACATAATTATGAAATATAAAAATGCCACCTTGTGTATATAATATATAATGTGGGGTTTTTATTTTTTTAGCTTAACAAATATTTCTTTGTAGTGGTGAAGATTAACTCAGGATCTTGTGCAGGTTTTGACCTTTGAACTGCACCCTAACCAAACAAACCCTTTTTTTACAATTTACTTTTTGGAAAGTATTGAGAATTTCAAAGATGCACACAATGTATTTTTATCATACAAGCCCACCACCTTTCCCCACTTCCAATTTCTTATACTCTACTTAAACCTGCTGGGTCCATTTAGTGCTGTCAGTATGTATGTGTAGGAATATCCAGTGGACCGTTGCTGAGGAAAACTGACTCCCCCTCCCATCAATTGCCGATAGCTCCTCAACTAAGGTAGGACATCATGAGCCCTTCCCCATCCATGCTGGAGATTTGGTTGGCTTGATCTTATGTAGGTCTGGTGCCAGCTAACATAGTCAATATGAATTCTGACACATACTTCTTAACCATGATAAAATGCACCTATCATGAATGGTATAATTTCCCCCATATTTTTCACACAGTTTCTGTCCTCAAACTATGTAAAATCATCCATCTCTAGATAGTTTCATCCTTCCCAACCAATGCGTATGTGTTTCTTATAGAATAGATTTGGAGTCCAGGGTATACTGGGGATTCTATCAAGATCTGAAAGCAGTTGCCATGGATTTAAATTGACATAAAGGATAGAAAATAGAGTTTGACACCCATTAACCCTCCCTTAGCTCCTGGCAGCCATCATTATATTTCTTTTTCTGAGTTTGGCCACTCTGGGGCCTCATATAAATAGACTCTAGCTATGTTTGTTCTTTCATGGGTGACTGATAGTTCACTTAGTGTAATGCCTTCAGGTTCCATCCTTGCTGTAGCATGGGACAGAATTTCCTTTCTTTTAAGATTATTAATTTCTATTGTGGATACTCTGTATGTCACACTTTGTTATTCACATATCCATCAGTGGACTCTCAAATGGGGCTACCCTCTAGTTCTGCAGATACCATAGCTGTGCAGTCGCCTTTTTGAACTTTGACTCCTTTGGGGATTGTACTCACTGATAGACTCACTGAGACACACAACAGTGATGTGTTTAAAGGTTTTGATGAGTTGTTTTCCACAATGGGCACATCACTTTTCATTCCTACCAGGAATGTACAAAGATCTTAGGTTTTCTGGTACCTCCCCAACACTTGTTTCTAGATTTTTTTTTCAGTTAACATCCACCCTGGTTGTTACAAAATGGCATGTACTGTGACTGGGATTATGGTCCCTAGTGACTACTGATATAGAACATCCTTTCATGGATTTTTTATGCCATTTGTATGTTTTCTTTGGTGAAATATCCACTGAAGGGCCATGGAGATGGCTCAGTGGGTATGGGCACTGTGGAAAAAACTGACAGATCCCAGGTTTCCATATGGTGGCAGGAGAGAAGCTAGCTTCTATATGCTGTTCACTGACCTCCACACATGTATTGTGGCATGCACATGCTACAAACACACACACACACCACTAAATAAGTAAATATTAAAAAATATTTAAATGTCCATTTAGGACATTTGCTCAATTTTAAACTGGATTGTTTGATTTTGCTGTTATTATTTAGTTAGGGGGGATTCATTTCATATCCAGGAGTTCGGTTACCTTTCACAAATCTAAGTTGTAAATATTCTCTCCCATCCCCAGGGTTGTCTTTCATTTTGTGGATGATGTTCTTTGAAGTGTGAAGGTTTTAATTTGGCTATAGCTCAACATAATTCTTCTTTTTATGCCTTGCTTCTAGTATCGTATAACAAATACTCATAAGGGCTAATTCTATGGGACCTATTGTTCCAAGACCCTTTCAAATGGCGACCCACACAATCCTTACCTTGGAGAAAGACAAAAGTAGCCCTGGGAACCAATCTATTACTAATCAGGAGGCTTAGATGGTACTGAGAACCGGTCTGCACTAACTGCTAGGTCAAGGTGGGGTTTTTGTTTTTTACCTGAACACAAACAGTTTGTTGAGTATTGAATACTAACACTGCTCAAGGCCCCTCTGTGACTGATGAAGCTGAGTAAAATGATAATATAAAAACAATAGTGCTTCATGACAGCACCCCAATACAAGCAAGAGAGTATCAACAGTCTCTATTATCCTTGTTTTGTTGCCACAGGAAAATATTTGAAGCTTTCTTTTTTTTGTTTTTGTTTTTGTTTTGTTTTGTTTTCCTTTATTTTTTATTTCTTCAAGTTACATCTCAATCGCAGTCCCCTCCCTATTCCCCCTCCAGTCCCACCCTCCCACCCTCAACCCCCCGTCCTCTTCCCTTTTTTTTTCTTTTAAGTTTAAGGTATATCTTATTTCCCCCTACAGTTTCCCCTTTCAGTCCAACAAATGGCTCTTTCTCTTATAATAACAAATATAATACAGTACAACAGAGGTAATTAGGCCACAGTTATGAGGGTTATATGGCTTAACGTACCTTCCCAATGACCAGTCCATATGTATTTGGTACTTGACTTTAACATTCTACTATCTAAACATCTCCATGAGTTTAAAGGTCTATATCTGACTCAACATTCATACTAACTTGCAACACAATTTTAAAAGTATCTTTTTAGATCTATAACACTCTCTTGACTCCTAAACAACTCAAAATTAAATTATGAGACTCTAGCTATCTGTTCTTCAACCACCTCAGAGACCTGAGAGGGATAAATATATCTGATTTTATAGGAAGTACAGGGCCTGCAGCTTCCCAAACTAAGAAATGACATACCTGTGGCTGCCTGGACAGTTCCCATTTTCTCTCCATGCATTACAGCATCGATCTTCAGTCATTTGGCCCCGTTTCTCTGACAGACATTGATTGTAGAGCAGGGGTTGTGAAGGATTTACCTACCCTGTCTTAGCAGAGCTAGGCTGTCGACTTATCTGCTTCCAGGTTTTGTCCTTTTTGGACAGCATTCTGTCTACAGTTGGGGCAAGGGGCTTTTCCTACCAAGAGATAGGCTTGTGACTAATTCAAGCATCTCCCACTGGAGATTCTTCGATGCTCATCTTCTACTTGGAGTAGAATAGGGGGTGCTGTCAGGAGTTGATATGTCTTGATATAAAAAAATCTAAAGTTACGAAAACATCTTTGAATGCCATATTCTGCAGATCTCTTGAGGTTTTTGAAGAGGCCCTATCTATCTCTTACAGAAAAGAAGTGTATGCAGCTCACTATTTTGGAAGTCTGAAATCACAGCACCAGCTCTGATGAGGGCCCCTTACTGCATTACCAGTATGGCAAAGGTCACTACTGGTCACTGGCAGGAGCATGTGAGAGTTTCAAAGCACAGGGGAGGAGTCAGTTTTGAGACCTCCCACTAGGCCCCACCTCCTTTTTTCTTTTTAAGATATAATAATCGTTTATTTTCATCAAAGCAAACTCTTGACCATAAGAAGCTGGTTGCTAGCACAGACATTACCAAAGAAATTTACAAATATATATTTAATATCTAGAGATCTAGAGCAGTTTGACCAATGCCTTTCAAATACCTTCTATCAGCTTTCTGGCACTATACCAAACAACAGAGATAATCCGCTTACAGGGAGTTTCATCTTGGCTCAGTTTCAAAGGCTCTAATCCATGATTGTTTGGTCCCATTTCTTCTAAACCTGTGCCAGACTACAATGGGAAGAAGCAGAAGAAAGGTGCTCACCCCACCGGCAGGAAGTAAAAGAGAGGAAGAAGAGGCCAGGTTCCCACTAACCCTTTTAGGACACTCCCACAAATGACCTTGCATCTCCGGCCAGGCCCACCCCTGAAAGTTTCTAGCATCTCTGGTCTCTGATAGCACCAAACTGGGGACTGTACATTTGTCTTTTATTTTGTTTGTTTGTTTGTTTGTTTTTGGAGACAGGATTTCTCTGTGTAGGCCTGGCTATCCTAGAACTCACTCTGTAGACCAGGCTGTCGGCGGCACCCACATCTTTTTTTTTTTTTTTTTTTAAAGATTTTATTTATTTGTTATGTATACAGTGTTCTGTCTTCATGTATGCCTGCAGGCCAGAAGAGGGCACCAGATCCCATTATAGATGGTTGTGAGCCACCATGTGGTTGCTGGGAATTGAACTCAGGACCTCTGGAAAAGCAGCCAGTGCTCTTAACCTCTGAGCCATCTCTCCAGCTCCCGGCACCCACATCTTAAAGCTCCCTGCTTGCCACCCGCCCCCATAGCACCAAATAGAAGATTGAGCCTGTACCTTTGAACCTGGAAATCACATCATATAAACCTTTCCTTGCACTCTAATTCAAGCACCCATCACCCCACTGTGTGCCTCTCTCTCACTAGAATAAGTGAGTGGATTTTGCTTGGCCAGATTCGTTCCTTCCTGGTAGTGCTTTGCTGGAGCACACTGACACCACTATGCTGTGCATTTAGATCCCTCCTTTACAGATAGCAAAACAGTGGCTCAGAAACAGTCTATGGCTTGCCTACGGATGTGTACACTGTTATTAAGGAAGACAACAAGAAAATGATCCAAAGAGATCAGTCTACAGAAGAATTAACATAAGGAAATTTAAGTAAAAAGTGTAAAGATGATTTTAGAGGTGCTGTCTCAGTGGGCAAGAGCACTTATTGACCAAGCAGTAGGAACTGACTTTGGATCCCCCGGTGCCTACATTGGAAAAAAATATCCAAGCATGGCCATATGGGCCAGTAACCCCTGCAGTGGGGCTCAGAGTCAGGAGAATGGCAGGGAACTTGCTGGTCAGCCACCCTACAAGAACAAAATCAAAAACAAAAACACAAACTACAGATTCAGTGAAAGGTCCTGTCTCAAGGGGATAAGACAGACAAAGGTAAAGTTGGATAACAGGTATTGGCCTCCCACTCCACACAGGTACAGTAGACGAGCACACCAGCATACACACACACCCTGCCAAACAACTTCCATACAGTCATATGTTCAAAGCTGAGTAAGTTGTCATCATTCCTTGCGTGGTTTACGTCTTAGTATGATATCTAAGCACGATGCTGCCAATGTGGACGAAAGATGTGAGTTTAGACTCGGGAAAAAATGGGGGAAGGGATGGAGGTAAGTGTGGAATGAGCAGGTAGAGAAAAAAGCTCAGCTTTGCACCTTCTGTACTGAGAAGTTGGTAAGCAGTACATTTTTAAAAAATGAAAATACAAGAAATAGCAGCAGAGCCTGTTATTTATAGAACTAGAGATAAATACCAAAATAATCAGCTAAAAAAAGGTAGATGCAGTTGCTTCTGGGGAGGAATAAACCAGTGGTGATGGAAAATGCTTGCTACTTTGGAACCAAACAGCATAGAATTGCCTGATTCCTCAAACTGCACAGTTTTCTTGTTTTGATAGAAAGAAAACACTTTAAACGAAAGCACAGAGATGGGACACGAAAAATACCCAATATGATATTGGACCCCAAAATCTGTAGCTGTTTACCACCCTCCAATCTATTTTCTTCCAGTGTGTGAATACTAATTAGGGAAGGTTTGTTTGAAATGACACCAAGAACCTCAAACGTGCATGGTTAGATACTATTGCACCTTCCCGGACTGTGGTATCGTCTATTGATTGAAAATCCTGTGATGTTGTTGTAGTGACTCTTATCCCAATCCATCCCAAACCCCAGGCATGAGATCAGAGACAATTCCATGACTACCATTTGGTGCAGTTACTAACTGAGTTCCATCTACAAAGCTCCCCTGGCCGTTTCTGGCCAGCCAGAGCATGTCCTTTTCAGAGTGTCGGAACAAGTCTTATAGTGTGCCTCATTCAATTTAGCACCTCATTACATTCTAATTTGTAATATTCTCTCGGTGTTTCATGCATATAAGTCACTTGTGTCAACATTAAATTGTCACCATTTAAAGACAGGGGTCACTTCTTCAGGCTGTTTGTATCACTTCACTTCATAGTACCTTTCGTGGACTGAAATAAGCGTAGCATCCTTGTTGAGAAAGCTATAAAAAGACAGTAGCAAAATGGGGCAACAAGCATGGGGTCCATCCTCACAAAGGCCTGTTGACTGCAGGTCACTATAAGGTGAGATCTAAGGCCGTCAGTGGTTGTAGATGGCTGTAAGCTTAATCACTTTTTGAAGAGAAAAGGAAAATGCCCTCAATCTTTACACGAACCCCTTCTCTCCTGAAAGTCTGTGGGGCTCGGAATCTCTTTGTCCTCACAAGAAAAGCAGTCACTGTAAAGCGGGTAATTCATGATAATCCAAAATTAATTCAATTGAGTTACATCTGTGAGAAACTTCATTCAATCCAAACAAGGTCACTTCTCAGGTACTTACCTTTTGGGACCAGACCACAACAGTAATCAATTAGAAAAGTACTTTACTAAGATAGAAAGCGATAGGATGGAATACCGCCTACTTAAGATATTAGGATGCCCAGGGTTTTGTGGGTTTTTTTTTTTATTTCTTTTCCTAATTGATTACTTTAGTGGGATAGTCCTGTGCTGTGCAGTTCACCCTCTGTCTGCTATCTGGCCTCACCAGAATCCCCCGTATTCACTATTAGATTCCAACTTTCTGAAGACAAGAACTGTCTGTATCTCTCCAATGGTCCATTATATTCTATGCATTTAGTCAGCACCGAGCTTCACACATTTCATATGCTCAATGATCAGGTGAATAAGCAAATAAGTCATGCATAAAGTCAAAGGAAGAGAGAAGTATGCAGAAGTAGTTTTTATTCCCGCCCCACACACACACACAAAAATGGTCCAAGAAAACAGTGGGTGCAAACGCTGGCTCTCGGCTGTTTCCCAGTCTGCAGTAGGAGAGAGAAAGACTGGAGAAGGCCTTTCTGAATGATAGAAAGATACTGTGTGGATGGCAAAGAAAGCCAGAAGCAAGCAAAAGAAAGCACTGTAGTTAATATTTAAACTCCAGAATCTGAATAACACAGTAAAGGGTAGAAAATCTATTTTATGTGGTACTTTAGAATTCCAGCACCAGCCTTCCCTGGATTGCCCCAGGGCCAATACCAGCTCTCTCTTTTGTCATTTTCCATCAAATACTTTGTTTTGTGATTTCTCTTCCTCATTACTTATTCCTTCCTGGTGCTTGTAACACCGCGGAAGCCGAAGATGAGATGATGAGGATGTGGCAAACACATGCCCAATACTGACGCATTTAGGCAATTATCACTTAAATTAATGTTTTCTGCCAGAGTTTGTATTTTAGCAGAAAACAGTAATTGTCTCCAGGACGGCATCTTGGAGTTAAACCAAATCTTATCAGTAAACACTCAACCATGGGAAGCCAGCAATAAAAGGCCGTGATCAATTGTTCTTTTCTTCCCTCCTCCCCCTTGAGGCAGACTTTGAATCCCTTCACTTAAAAATCTCCTGATGACAGAGCACCTCTTTTAAGCCTCAGCAGAACGACCATGTCCCTATAGAAAAAGGCACCTCCTCCGGCCTCACTTAGGAGCTATGGAGATGCATTTGTGTACACTACGGTCTTACAAGTCCCTGCTCTTGAGTTATACTGATGTCCAATGATGGTGGGCTGAGAGGTGGGGGGACTGGACTCCTCTCCAGCTCCCCAAATAGTTTCAGGATGCATTTGGTGGCATTCACACTCGACTGGAATCGCATTTCAATCTGTTCCGTCTGACTGGACATGGTGTTTCCTTCCCGTCTGTGGTAATGGAGCACTCATTCCTACTTCCCAAGGTTATTTTCATCCCAACGACCTTTTCTGTCTCCCTAGGGTGTCTGGCCATTACCCACACACCTTCCCCTTTACCCTGCCTGCTTAGTTTGTATCTTTACGTGTGACTTTTTCTTCAGTAACCCCTGTCTTTGACAGATTTCAATCAGCGACTTTGCTGCCTGGAATAATCAGTGAACTTTCCCAGCTTAGATCCCCCCAATTTCTCGAAGTTCTTCTTGTGGTCTTCCTGCTCCAGGTCAAGCAATTTACTTTACTAAGACAGAAAGCGATAGGATGGGATACCGCCTAGTTAAGATATTAGGATGCCCAGGGTTTTGTGGAGTTTTTTATTTCTTTTCCTAACCTCTGCACCTGCTCATGAGGCCCGAAAACTAGTTAGAATATAAGAGACAAGATCTGTTGTGAAAATAATTCACAGGGAGGGGAAAAAAAAAGACATATTACAGTGGGCAGCTGTGGCCTTTTCTGCCTCTCTTTATTGATCCCAAATTGCTGAAAGGGTTCTGAGGATAAAAAGAACCTGTTAGACAAAGAAAGAAAATCATCATCAGAAGAAAGAGCCCCAGAGATGGTGGAAGCTGGGAAATCGGCAGACCCTCCTTCCATCCAGAACTCCCTGCATCAAGGGTACGGCCCCTTCCCCCTGAGGCACTCTGGTTTTTATTTTATGGCATTGGAAGGATGTGGGCCAGATGTTTCAGAAAAATCTCTTCCAGCTTTGAAATGCCATGATTCTAAGCAAAGAATGAGAATGAAGCATATGACAATCACTTGGCTTCCAGTGGTATGCTGAGATGTCAAAACTGCTATTATTCTTTCTTTTTTTCTCTCTTTCTTTCTTTTTTAAATGTCATTCATTCCTTTCTTTCTAAGAAAATAGATCTTGTTGGGCTGCCCAGGATTGTCTCTTAACTCCTGGGCTCCAGTGATCCTCTCCAAATGACTAGAGATGTAAGCTCACAGCGCTGTGGACAGAGATTCATCTTTTTTTCAAAAAGAAGCATTTCTTTCCCCAAAACAGGAAACTAAACTCCATCCCTTTTCTGGCTTGAGTGATGGTGATAGTGAGGATATTAAATAATCATCATTAACATATTATATAATATTTCCCGTTTTTGTCGGACAAACTGAACAAATGAGCTTGCCAGCATATTTGTTACATTTCTCTGATATTATATACAGACAGACAGTACAGATACATACATACATACGTACATACATATGTACATAGGTAACATAGAAATATAGATGCATATATATATTTATAGACAATAAATATATATATTACATACATATATAGGTAAATGATATATATACATACATATATATGTTTAGGTGGTAATATTAAAAAGGCAAAAGATTTCATATAAGCATTACCAATTTTATCTTTTGAAGTCACCCCACAGTTAGCAACACCCTCCTACATCCCATCATGGCCTTAGATAGGAAGCTGCCCATCTCAGATGAGGAGGACTTTTCCATCTGCCTGATTGTCCCAGCTGCTGTGGCATGTTGAGCCTGTGATTCCAGTGACCTACCCTTTGAGCCTGATGATGGTGATGAGTCTGACAATGCCTCCACTAACAACCACCCCGCATTGCCGTGCCACTTCCACCTGCAGAGAACACTAGCATGCACTTTATCTAGTTGCATCACTGTCACCCCCTTCAGCCATGAGCTAAGAAATCCGGAGGCGCTATTATCCCCACTTAACAGGTTACTCCTCTGAGGGTTGAAAATCTCAGCATCAGGCCCTGTTTGTCTGAAGAGTCTCAAATGGTCCATTCTCAAGTAATGTGCTATAGATACTGGCATTTCCATAATTTCTCCCACGTAGCCAATGTTTGATGGGCCTTTACCTGTTCACATACAATAAGTCATGATTTCTTTACTCATTTCCTGGTTTTGTTGTTGTTTTGGTTTGGTTTTGAGCCTCATGATGTAGTCAAGGCTAGCCCCAACTCATGGCCCTCTTGCTTTGGCTTGCTGAGTGCTAGGATTGCAGATGTGAGCCACCATACCTAGCTTCTCATTTTGCATTATATGAAGATGACTGATAATTGATTGACTGATATCCACAATTTAAACACGTGATATCTTCACACACACACACACACACACACACACACACACACACACACACACTGAATTAATAGAATTCTTATATTTTGGGATTATGCTAACCCCAAACACATTTTCAGCTTCATGGCTGGTTTTCTTTGGGTGTCCCTTAGCTCTTGGTAGCTTTATCAACTTCCTGTCCATTCTATCTAGCCTCTACTAGTAATGGAGTTATTCTTTCACATGAAACTATAATTGCCAAAAATCAAAAGATTTTTCTCATTATAGGGCTTCTCTCACTAGACTTACTGGCAAGTGTACATGCTAGGAAGGTGACATTATGTGGGTTACTGGAAGGTTAGATAAGCTTTAGAGAGCCTGGACCATGTGTCCTTATAACACAGCTGGGATTTATGCAGAGCTGCAAAGGTCAAGAGTAAGGTGATTAGAAGAAGAATTTGACTCAAAATTTTATTAGTATTGCTATTGTTGATATGGGAGTAGTAAAATATGGAAGATTGTATCACCTCTAGCTTTGAGCTTGATACTCAGAAACCATGGGCTGGCTACACATTTTGACCAAATATCTGTAATGTGTCCAGTGTGTCATGGTCCTGGGCATTGCTTGGTCCTGAGCTCCATCATTGAACTTGGCCTCCTTTTGACATTTTCTTGGACAATGGTGACTCTGAGATTCTGCTACCCTTCCTGTCCATTCTACCACAAAGGCACAGGATCTATGTGGGATTTGTTTAACCAGAATAACCCACAGGTTGCTAAAGCTTCTCAGAGTCTAGCTTGCTTTTAGGAAAAAAAAAAAGTAAAATTTTCTATACTGGGTAAATTCTGTCTAGACTTCCAAGCATTTCATTTTCAGGTGCCACAAAGCCTTTGTGTAGAAACTTAGGATAGAAATCCACAAACAAGAAGTTGGAGAAATGATTCAGTGGTTAAGAGCAGTTGCTGCCCTTGCAGAAAACCTGGGTTCAGTTCCCAGCACCCATCAAACAGGTAGCCTAAAACCATCCACAACTCTAGTTCCTGGCAATTCACTGTCCTCTTCTGGCCTCTGTAGGCACGAGGCATGCATACAGTGTGCATACATACATGCAGGTAAAACAGTCATACACACAAAATAAAAATAAATATTTTTGAAGAAAAACATCAACAAATATGCTATAACTTTATTTTTAAAGCTGCACTGGATAGTAAGCACACTGTACATGTAATTATAACCTTTCACAATAGGAAAATGGCAGTGATGCATTAAACATGCCCATGAGTCTTAAACCTTAGCAGTGGAAAAAGCAAATGTGCAAAGGTATATCTTAGAATGAAAGAAATAAAGCATGTACCTCATAAGATAAATCCATTCCTTTAAGAATACTGAAGAGTCATGACTGGTTGCATCCATGCCAAAAGTTTGGGCAGTTTGAAATAAACCATCTTCGTCTTCTAGAAAATACTCCCGTGTTACAATGAGACCAGCTTTGGAGTTTGTTTGTCTGTTTTGTTTTGTTTTGATAACCCTCTAGCCAAAAGGCTGGTTTTTTCCTTCTAAAATGAATAGACAAAAATAAGCATGCTCGTTGCCAAGATGTAGAAGCAAGCATAGATAAGAGGAAGAACTTACAGGACCAGTGTAGCATACACCATTCCATTGTGCAACTTCTTAGGGATGGGGGTCCATTTCCAAACCTATTGTTTTAGAAGTCAAATCTAGCAAAAGAGTTTGATCATAGGGGTCCAGGGGGTTGCATACTCAATAAAGTTATGGCAGTAAAGCATAAGGGGGCCTGAATTTGGATCCCTAGAATACAAGTAAAGAGCCTGGAGTGCTATAGTGCAAATCTGCAAACCCAGGACTTGGGAAGCAGAGACAGGAAAATGCCTGGGGCTTGCTTAGCTGGAAGGCTAGACAAATGAGGGTGCTCCTAGATTGGTGAGAGATCCTGCATCAAAAAACAAGGTAGAAAGTGATCAGTGAAGTTGTTCTCAACCTTTCTGATGCTGTGACCCTTTAATACAGTTCCTCCTGTTGTGGTGACCCCCAGCCATAAAATTATTTTTGTTGCTATTTCGTACTATTATGAATCGTAAAGATATGCAGGATATCTGATGCACGACCCATGTGAGAGGGTCTTTAGACCCCAGAAGGGGTCATGACCCCATAGGTTGAGAACAACTAGATTAATGAATGACACCCAGCATCAATCTCCAGCCTCCACATGTGTGCACACACACTCACACAAACACACACACACACACACACACACACACACACACACACGTGCATATCCATACACATACATGCGCAGACATCCATAAATGTTTACTCTCCCCTCACATAAACATACACATATGAACACAGAAGAAATACGGTGTCACATGCTTGGGAGAAAGTCAGTGTTTACACTCATGTTTACCCCCATCACTGCCCTGCAATCACCCACTCTTAACAGCTCCCGAGTCTATACTATAGTCTCGTCTCCATTTGGACTACTGTTACCCTGGGCAAGTTGTTTAATTAACTTCTCTGTGTTTTAGTTTCACCATTTATAATGCAGGGATAATTATACTTCAAGATAATGTGTGGGAAAAAATGCCTCTCCATTGCACAGTGAGAGGCAGACAGCAAGTTATCATTATTGTTTATTAATAATAATGATGCCCTACACGGACACAGGAATCAGCACTTTCACGCATAGAACTCAGAACCTTCATTCAAATGCCCTCTTTAATCCTGACACTAACTCTGAGGCTCCACTGGCGACTGCTCAGCTATAGAATTAGCTCTGGACCAGATTTCTCTTCTCCTTCTTCTTCTTCTTCTTCTTCTTCTTCTTCTTCTTCTTCTTCTTCT
>CAJQZJ010032904.1:2336644-2351074 GCA_907164525.1 Lophiomys imhausi
TTTTTTTGGGGGGGGGGGGGTCAGGTAATATTTTTCCTGGAGCAAATTTGTTTTTTTTGATAATATACAAAGTATTACCTTTCAATCCGGATTAAAGAAGAAATTATTTTGATATTTTGGAGCTAAACAAACCTTTAGTGTATATATTTTGAGATCTCAAAGAACAATTTGTTTGAATTGCAGCCTGCCTTTTATAAGTAGCTTTTAAACTTAAATCTTTCCAAATCCTATGTGCCTGTCTCTGCGTTCTAAGTTTTGGGATCAAAGACATGTGGTTTCCAACTGATGGGATTAAAGATGTGCTCCTCCACTCCTGGATCAAAGTTTTTCTCTGTTTAGAGCTTGTTTTGTATCAGGTGGCCTTGAGTTCTGAGATCTGCCTGTTTCTGTCTCTAGTGTGTTGGGATTAAGGGTGTATTCTTCCCCAATGATGTGACTAAGGGTATGCACCATCACCACCCTGTTTCTTGTAACTCTAGAATTTATAAGACAACTAACTCTATAGTGATCCTCCTGTCTCTGCTGGAGGTAAAGGCATGGGCTAACAACATGCATTATTTTACCTTAGCTCTAAGTTTTTTCAACTCTTGGAGGTTTGTAAAACCAGGTTGAACAGCTGTCACCTTTAATTTATTTACAGTGTTTTAAACCTGTTACCTGCTTTTTAATGCCAAACCATGGAAATAGCCTATACCTCTACAAAAAAAAACAAAAAACAAAAAAAACTTTTAAGCTGCTATCAAGTTTGTGTAATCTCTGTAGCCACCTGCAGTCTAACATTCTAATCTGAAATTAAGACCATTTTCTTTTCATGCCAGTAAGGTAAATTATAGTTTGAAAATTTTATATTGAATTTTTATTATATTTTTAAGCTTATTAACTCTTTTCTTAAAAAAGTATTATTTATTTCTAGAACATAGTTTCCTCCCTCCTCCCCTCTTGGCCCCTCCCTTCATCTCTTCTTCCCTCCCTCTCTCCTTCCCTCCCTCCCTCCCTTCCTCCCTCCCTCCCTCCTTGTTCCTCTACTTGGTACTCTCCTTCTCCTCAGATGAGGTGGGTCCTCACATATCATACTTCCTCAGATCTTGCGTCATGTGAGGCCCAAGAGCTTACACTCGTACTGGAGCTTGATAAGGCACACCATCTAGGGTGTGGGGTTCCACTAACCTGCAGCAGATTCCATGACTCACTGGTTGGTAGAATTTTTCCTAGGATAGATATGCTAGGTTCCTGTCTATTTGGGTGTGTGGGTTGTAGGATAGTTATCCTCTGATGTATGGTTAATATCCATTTGTAAGGGAATACATACCATGTTTATCTTTCTGGGACTGCGTCAGCTCACTTAGGATGAGCTTTTCTAGTTCCATCCATTTGGTTTTGAATTGCATGATTTCCTCATTTCTGATAGCTGTGTAGTATTCCATTGTGTATATGTACCACAGTTTTTTTATCCATTCTTCATTTGATGGACATCTGGGTTGTTTCCAGTTTCTGGCTATTACAAATAAAGCTGCTATGAACATTGTTGAGGCAATGTCCTTTTGGTTTCGTTTCAGATCTTTTGGATATATGCCCAAGAGGGGTATGGCTGGGTCTTGAGGTAGATTTATTCCCAATTTTCTAAGATATCTCCAGATTGATTTCCAAAGTGGTTGCACAAGTTTGCAGTCCCACCAGCAATGGGGGAGTGTTCCCTTTTCTCCACATCCTCGCCAGCATGTGTTATCATTTGAGTTTTTGATCTTAGCCATTCTGACAGGTGTGAGATGGAATCTCAGAGTTGTTTTAACTTGCATTTCCCTGATAACCAAAGATGTTGAACATTTCCTCTAATGCCTCTCAGCCTTTAGAGATTCCTCTTCTGTGAATTCTCGGTTTAGCTCTGTACCCCATTTATTGATGGGGTTATTTGATTTTTTGGTGTTTAATTTCTTCAGTTCTTTATATATTTTGGATATTAGCCCTTTGTCAGATGTTGGGTTGGTGAAAATCCTTTCCCACTCTGTAGGCTGCTGTTTTGTTCTAAGGACAGTGTCCTTTGCCTTACAGAAGCTTTTCAATTTTATAAGGTCCCATTTATTGATTGTTTGTTTTAGTGCCTGAGCTATTGGTGTTCTATTCAGGAAGTTGCTACCAATGCCAATGATTTCAAGGCTTTTTCCCACTTTCTCTTCTATTAATGTTAGTGTGTCTGGATTTATGTTGAGGTCCTTGATCCACTTAGACTTAAGTTTTGTACAGGGTGATAAGTATGGATCTATTTGCATTCTCCTACATGTTGACATCCAGTTAGACCAGCACCATTTATTGAAGATGCTTTCCTTTTTCCATTGTATTTTTTTGGCTTCTTTATCAAAAATTAAGTGACCATAGGTGTGTGGGTTTATTTCTGGGTCTTCAATTCGATTCCATTGGTCAACTGGTCTGTTTCTATACCAGTACCATGCTGTTTTTATTACTATTGCCCTGTAGTACAGCTTGAAATCCGGGATGGTGATACCTCCACATGTTCTGTTATTGTACATGATTGGTTTAGCTATTCTGGGTCTTTTGTTATTCCATATGAAGTTGAGAATTGTTTTTTCCAGATTTGTAAAAAATTGAGTTGGTATTTGGATAGGAATTGCATTGAATCTGTATATTGCTTTTGGTAAGATTGCCATTTTTATTATGTTGATCCTACCTATCCATGAACAAGGGAGATCTTTCCATCTCCTGATATCTTCTTCAATTTCTTTCTTCAGGGTCTTGAAGTTCTTATCATACAGGTCTTTCACTTGCTTGGTTAGAGTTACCCCAAGGTATTTTATATTATTTGTGGCTATTGTGAAGGGTGTTGATTCCCTTATTTCTTTCTCAGCCCATTTATCTTTTGTGTAAAGAAGGGCTACTGATTTTTTTGAATTGATTTTGTATCCGGCCACCTTGCTGAAGGAGTTTATCAGCTGTAGAAGTTCTCTGGTGGAATTTTTGGGGTCACTGATGTATACTATCATATCATCTGCAAATAGGGATACTTTGACTTCTTCCTTTCCAATTTGTATCCCCTTGATCTCTTTTAGTTGTCTTATTGCTCTAGCTAAAACTTCAAGTACTATGTTGAAGAGATATGGAGAGAGTGGGCAGCCTTGCCTTGTCCCTGATTTTAGAGGAAATGCTTTAAGTTTCTCTCCATTTAGTTTGATGTTGGCTATTGGCTTGCTGTAAATTGCTTTTATTATTTTAAAGTATGGTCCTTGTATGCCTGATCTCTCTAAGACTTTTATCATGAAAGGGTGCTGTATTTTGTCAAAAGCTTTTTCAGCATCCAATGAGATGATCATGTGGTTCTTTTCTTTCAGCTTGTTTATGTGGTGGATTACATTGATGGATTTTCTAATGTTGAACCACCCCTGCATCCCTGGGATGAAGCCTACTTGATCATAGTGTATGATACTTTTGATGTGATCTTGGATCCGGTTTGCAAGTATTTTATTAAGTATCTTTGCATACATGTTCATAAGGGAAATTGGTCTGAAATTTTCTTTCTCCGTTGGGTCTTTGTGAGGTTTAGGTATCAGGGTAACTGTGGCCTCATAGAATGTGTTTGGCAGTATTCCTTCTGTTTCTATGTTGTGGAAGAGTTTGAAGAATATTGGTGTTAGCTCTTCTTTGAATGTCTGGTAGAATTCTGTGCTGAAACCATCTGGGCCTGGGCTTTTTTTGGTTGGAAGACATTTAATGACTTCTTCTATTTCCTTAAGGGTTATAGGACTGTTTAATTTGTTTACCTGTTCTTGATTTAACCTTGGTAGGTGGAATCTATCAAGAAAATTGTCCATTTCATTTAGATTTTCCAATTTTGTGGAGTACAAGTTTTTGAAGTAGGACCTAACGATTCTTTGGATTTCCTCAATGTCTGTTGTTATTTCCCCCTTTTCATTTCTGATTTTGTTGATTTGGGTATTTTCCCTCTGCCTTTTAGTTAGTTTAGCTAAGGGCTTGTCTATTTTGTTGATTTTCTCAAAGAACCAGCTCTTGGTTTTGTCAATTCTTTGTATTGTTCTTTTTGTTTCTACGTTGTTGATTTCAGCCCTGAGTTTGATCATTTCCTCTCGTCTGCTCCTCTTGGGAGTGTTTGCTTCTTTTTGTTCTAGCTCTTTCAGGTGTTCTTTTAGGTGGCTAGTATAGGAATTCTCCAGTTTCTTTTTGAAGGCACTTAGAGCTATAAACTTTCCTCTTAGCACTGCTTTCAATGTGTCCCATAAGTTTGGGTATGTTGTGCCTTCATTTTCATTGAGTTCTAAGAAGACTTTAATTTCTTTTTTTATTTCTTCCCTGACCCAGAGGTCATTGAGGAGAGAGTTGTTCAGTTTCCATGTTTTTGCAAGCACTCTGTTGTTTTTGTTACTGTTGAAGCCTAGCTTTATTCCATGATGGTCTGATAAGTTACAAGGAGTGATTTCAATTTTCCTGTATCTGTTGAGGCTTGCTTTGTGACCGACTATATGGTCGATTTTGGAGAAGGTTCCATGAGGTGCCGAGAAGAAAGTGTATTCTTTTGTTTTGGGGTGAAATGTTCTGTAGATATCAATTAGGTCCATTTGATTCATGACATCTGTGAGGTTCATTATTTCTCTGTTTGGTTTCTGCATTGTTGATCTGTCCAGTGGTGAGAGTGGTGTGTTGAAGTCTCCCACTATTAATGTGTGAGGTTCAATGTGGGATTTGAGCTTCAATAGTGTTTCTTTAATGAATGTGGGTGGTCTTACATTTGGGGCATAGATGTTTAGTATTGAAATATCATCTTTGTGGATTTTTCCTTTGGTGAGTATATATTGTCCTTCCCCATCTCTTTTGATTAATGTTGGTTGAAAATCCAATTTGTTGCATACTAGAATTGCTACTCCAGCTTTTTTCTTGGGTCCATTTGCTTGGTATATCTTTTTCCAGCCCTTTACTTGGAGATAATGTCTATCTTTTTTGCTGAGGTGCATTTCTTGTAAGCAGCAGAATTTGGGAATCTGTTTTCACATCCATTCTGCTAGCCTGTGCCTTTTTATTGGGGAATTGAGTCCATTGATGTTGAGAGATATTAATGACCAGTGATTGTTACTTCCTGCCATCTTGATGTTGGTAGAAATAGTGTGAGTGAGCTTCTTTCCTTTTGTTTTTGCTGCAGGCATGCTATTTGCTTCCTGTGCTTTCTTGTGTGTAGTTAACCTCTTTGGGTTGAAGTTTTCCTTCTAACATCTTCTGTAGAGCTGGATTTGTGTATAGATATTGTTTGAATTTAGCTTTGTCATGGAATATCTTGTTTTCTCCATCTATGTTGATTGACAATTTTGCAGGGAATAGTAGTCTGGCCTGGCATTTGTGGTTTTTTTAGGGTCTGCAAGATGTCTGTCCAGGCCCTTCTGGCTTTTAGAGTCTCTGAAGAAAAGTCAGGTGTGATTCTGATAGGTTTGCCATTATATGTTACTTGACCCTTTTCCCTAGCAGCTTTTAAAATTCTTTCTTTGTTCTGTACATTTAGTGTTTTGATTATTATGTGGCGGGAAGATTTTCTTTTCTGGTCTAATCTATTTGGGGTTCTGTAAGCTTCTTGTACAGTCATAGGCATCTCTTTTTTAGATTTGGGAAATTCTCTTCAATGATTTTTGTTAAAGATATTTTCTGGTCCATGGAGGTGGGACTCTTCTCTTTCTTCTATTCCTATTATTCTGAGATTCCATCTTTTCATTGTGTCCTTGATTTCCTGAAGGTTTTGTGTCAGGACTTTTTTAGATTTGACATTTTCTTTGACAGATGTATCCATTTCTTCAATTTTATCCTCTGAGCCTGAAATTCTTTCTTCCATCTCTTGTATTCTGTTGATGATGCTAATGTCTGTAGTTCCGATTCTTTTCTTAAGGTTTTCCAGTTCTATGGATGTCTCAGATTGGATTTTCTTCATTGCTTCAACTTCCCTTTCAGGTCTTCCATTCCTTTAAGCGCTTTATTCATTTCTATCACCTCCTTTGCAGTACTTTGTTGTTGCTCTCTGAGGTATTTGATTTCCTCCCTTAGGCCTTCTATTATTAATATAAGCGTAGGATTAAGGTCATTTTCCTTTGCTTCAATTGGGTTCAGCTCTCCAGAGTTGTCTGTAGCACTATTGCTAGGATCTGGAGACATCCTATTGTTTTGGTTTTTTTTACCATGTTCTTGCACTGACCTTTTGTCATCAGATGGACCCAGGTGTTATCTGTTTGTTTCTTTTGTTACCTGACCTTGGTGCTCAGGAAAACTCCCTGCCCTGGGGGTTGGCTGATCCTGAGATCCTGTTGTTTACCTCCAGATGGCGGGCGGATTCCTGTAATAGACTGACTGGCTCTCGGAGAGGAGGGTGGCTGCTGCTCCCCTCAACTGCTTGTGACCCAATTGGACCAATATAGAGGGGATTGGAGTGGGGAGAGGGCTAGCCTCTGAGGACCTGGGAGCTGACAGGTCTCCTCAGAAAGGCAGGTAGAGCTGTGGTTGGGTCTGTGTTCTCCTCTCACTGACCCAGTCATTCTGGCTCCCCAACTGGGCTGACTATGCAGGCAGGGAGCTCCACCCACAACAGATGCCGGCCTCAGTGCGCCTGTTGCTGACTGCCTCAGATGCTTGGGTGCTAGGGTGAGTGACCCACCCGCCCCAGTATTTGTGGAGAACACACTGTAGCGGGTTCTGTTTGCAGGCAGTCTTGGCTCCTAATTGCTTTGCTGTGACTGGGTTAGGTCTCTGCCTCTCCGCTACAGTGCACACTGTGCCACCATGTTGGAAACTCCGGAAAAAAATAATCTCTTACCTTTGCTCTTGTGGTGCGGCTCGAGTGCAGGTTGGATCTTCATTTCCAATTTTTATCCCTTTGATCTCCTTTAGTTGTCTTATTGCTCTAGCAAGGACTTCAAGTACTATATTGAAGAGATATGGTGAAAGTGGACATCCTTGTCTTGTCCCTGAGTTTAGAGGAAATGCTTCAAGCTTCTCTCCATTTAATTTGATGTTGGCTACTGGCTTGCTGTATATTGCCTTTATTATTTCTAGGTATGGTCCTTGTATGCCCGTTCTCTCCAGAACTTTTAGCATGAAGGGGTGTTGGATTTTGTCAAATGCTTCTTCTGCATCTAGCGAGATTATCATGTGGTTTTTTTTCTTTCATTTTGTTTATGTGGTGAATTGCATTGATAGACTTTTGTATATTGAACCATCCCTGCATTCCAGGGATGAAGCCTACTTGATCATGGTGGATGATACTTTTGATGTGTTCTTGAATTCGGTTTGCTATTATTTTATTAAGTATTTTTGCATCTATGTTCATGAGGGAGATTGGTCTGAAGTTCTCTTTCTTTGTTGAGTCTTTGTGTGGTTTAGGAATCAGAAAGACAGTGGCCTCATAGAATGGGTTTGACAGTGTTCTTTCTGTTTCTATGTGGTGGAAGAGTTTGAAAAGTAATGGTGTTAGTTCCTCTTTGAAGGTCCTGTAGAATTCCGTGCTAAAGCCATCTGGCCCTGGGCTTTTTTTGGTTGGGAGATTATTAATGACTGTTTCTATTTCCTTGGGTGTTATTGGGCTGTTTAAGCTGTTAATCTGATCTTGATTTAGTTTTGGTAGGTGGAATTTATCGAGGAAATTGTCCATTTCGCTTAGGTTTTCAAATTTAGTGGAATATAGATTTTTAAAGTAATGCCCGAATATTTTCTGGATCTCCTCAATGTCTGTTGTTATTTCTCCCTTTTCATTTCTGATTTTGTTGATTTGGGTTCTTTCCCTTTGCCTTTTAGTTAATTTGGCTAGGGGTCTGTCTATTTTGTTGATCTTCTCAAAGAACCAACTCTTGGTTTCATTGATTCTTTGTATAGTTCTTTTTGATTCTAAGTTGTTGATTTCAGCCCTAAGTTTGATGATTTCCTGCCTTCTGCTCTTCTTTGGAGCTTTTGTTTCTTTTTTTTCCAATTCACCCAGCTTAGCTGTTAGTTCACTAATATGAGCTGTCACAATTTTCTTTTTGAAAGCACTTAGTGCTATGAACTTTCCTCGTAGCACAGCTTTCAATGTATCCCATAGGTTTGGGTATGTTGTGTCTTCATTGTCGTTGGATTTTAAGAAGTCTTTGATTTCCTTCTGTATTTCTTCCCTGACCCAGTGGTCATCCAGTAAGGAGCTGTTCAATTTCCATGTATGTGTAGGCTTTCTGTTGATTCTTTTGCTGTTGAAGACCAGCTTTATTCCGTGGTGGTCTGATAAGATACAAGGTGTTATTTCAATTTTCTTGTATCTATTGAGACTATCCTTGTGACCAACTATGTGGTCGATTTTGGAGAAGGTTCCGTGGGGTGCTGAGAAAAAGGTGTATTCCTTTGTGTTTGGGTGAAACGTTCTGTAGATATGTTAGGTCCATTTGTTTCATGATCTCTGTTAGACTCAATATTTCTCTGTTTGTCTTCTGTCTTGATGATCTGTCCATTGTTGTGAGTGGGGTGTTGAAGTCTCCCACTACTAATGTGTTGTGATCGACGTGCGCTTTAAGTTTTAGAAGTGTTTCTTTTATGAAAGTAGGTGCCTTTGTATTTGGGGCATAGATGTTCAGTATTGAGATTTCCTGTTGATGAATATTCCCTTTAATGAGTATATAGTGCCCTTCTTTGTCTTTCTTCATTAACTTCAGTTGGAAGTCTGTTTTGTTTGATATTAGGATGGCTACTCCAGCTTGCTTCCTGGGTCCATTTGCTTGGAAAACCTTTTCCCAGCCCTTTACTCTGAGGCAGTGTCTATCTTTCGTAGTTAGATGTGTCTCTTGTATACAGCATAAGGAAGGATCTTGCTTGCGGATCCACTCTGTAAACTTATGTCTTTTTATTGGGAAGTTGAGTCCATTGATGTTGATGGATATTAGTGACCTGGGGTTGTTATTTCCCATTAGTTTGGTATAGGTGGTGGTCCTGTGCCTCTTTTGGTTTAGTTGCTGAGGGGTTTTCTATTCCCTTTGTTTTCTTGAGTGGAGTTTTCTTCTCTGGGTTGGGATTTTCCTTCTAGGATTTTCTGTAGGGCTGGGTTTGTGGGTAGATATTGTTTAAATTTGATTTTGTCATGGAATATCTTGTTTTCTCCATCTATGTTGATAGAGAGTTTTGCTGGGTAAAGTAGTCTGGCTGCGCACCTTTGATCTCTCAGGACTTGTAGTATATCTGACCAGGCCCTTCTAGCTTTTAAAGTTTCTGAGGAGAAGTCAGGTGTGATTCTGATGGGTCTGCCATTGTATGTGACTTGACCTTTTTTCTCTTACAGCTTTTAATATTCTTTCTTTGTTCTGTACATTTGGAGTTTCAATTATTATGTGGCCAGAGGAGTTTCTTTTCTGGTCTAATCTGTTTGGTGTTCTGTATGCCTCTTGGATTTTTATTGGCATCTCTTTTTTCAGGTTTGGGAAGTTTTCCTCTATGATTTTGTTGAAGATATTTCCTGGACCTTGGAGTCGGGAGTCCTCTCTTTCCTCTATACCTATAATTCTTAGGTTCCGTCTTTTCATTGAGTCCTTGATTTCTTGGATGTTGTGGGTGAGAGATTTTTTAGCCTTCTCATTTTCTTTGGATGTTGTACTGATTTCTTCCACTGAATCTTCCATGCCTGAGATCCTGTCTTCCATCTCTTGCATCCTATTGTTGATACTCATCTCCGTAGTTCCTGTTCCCTTCCCTTGGTTCTCCACTTCCTCTTTTAACTCTGACTGTGTTTTCTTTATTGTTTCTATTTCTATTTTCATGTCTTGTATGGTTTTGTTCGTTTTGTATATTTCCTTCTCCAGCTTGCTTGTTTTTGTATGAAAATCTTTCATGGCTTTTTCCTTTTCCTGTTCAAGCTCTGTCACCTTGGCTTGGAGCTCTTTAATGGTGTTGTTCCTTGTTTTGACTTGTAGAATTGTGGCTTCTTTGAATTCCTTCATAGATTTAAGTTCTTCTTGCAGGGACTCTATCACTTTCCATAATGCAGAATTGTCAACGTTTTCATGTGTTTCTGTTGGTGTGAGGTCATCTGAATTGGATGAGCTAGGATAATTCTGCTTTGTTGGAGTCATATTTCCTTGATTTCTATTTTTTTTTTTTTGACCTTTGGCCATTGGATGCGTTTAGCTGTCTGTTCTTGTCGTTTTCTGTGCTTGGATCCACAGTGGATGATTTGGTGCAGGGGACGAGTTACTTGACTATCTGTCATTGCTTACCAGGGGGATTTCAGGTTCACTATGGTTTTAATCACCTGAGGCACTGTGAGCTGGTGCAGCCTATTCCCAGGTTGTGAGTAATGGACCAGGATTGTTTCACTGCTCCCAATTCAGACTTCTCTATGTTGCACTCTGAGTTATCAGCCTGTAATGGTTCTGATGGTATGGACCTGTTTGCCCAGGCACAGATTCTGTGGGCTTTGTTTGTCGTCATGGAGGCTGACAGGGTCTGGCTCCACACCTAATATGTCTGGATTTTCCAGGATACAGCTATGGTCCCGATTTCTGGTTTCTCACTAGGCTTCTCGCCACAGGCCTGGCCTCTGTGCCTGATTCCCTCCCTGTCTGCGCAGCCGCGGGTCTCCTTCCCTGGCTGCTCGGCCGTGGGTGCACAGAGTCCGGGATCCTCCGGCTGCCTGTGTGGTCCTCTTGCCCTAGCAGCTCAGCCATGGGTGCGCGAATCCCTGGCCCTGCCCGCGCCTGGCTCCCTCCCCAGTTGTCCTGCCGTGGGTGCGTAGATCCCTGGCCCCGCCCACGCCTGGCTCTCTCCCCAGTTGACCTGCCGTGGGTTCGCGGGGATTTGGCCCTGCCAGCCGGGCTCCCTCCCCAGCTGCGCTGCTGTGATTGCGCGGGATTTGGCCCCTCCCACCCGCCTTTGTGTTCCCGGCTTCCCGCGCTCTCTCGGAACCTCCCACCCTCCACTTCACAAGCGGCTGCGGACCACCTGCTGAGCCCCCTGTTTGTTCCTTGCTAAGACTTCCACTATCTCGCAAAAATTTTTAAGTGGTTATAAGTTCTACCTGAGGTGTGGGGAGTCCAATAGGCCAGTGAACTATCACCAAGTAGCCTCTGATTCTGCCTGCTGTGAGTTGGGTTCGATCTTACCAGGCGCCTCTCCAAATGGGAGTTCCCGAATCCCGGGTTTAGTGGCTTCTGTGTCTGCGAGAGATGGGGAGAGAGCCTTACCCTGGGACTTTTAACAGTCCCTTGGGAGCTGTGAGTGTTCCCGGGAGGGTCTAGCCCCTCCAGTTTTTGTACAGTGCCCAATAACTCTGTGTTTTTTATGGCTCTTTTTCCCCACTTTCAAAATGCGTCAGTGTAGGTCGCCGCCATCTTGGCCCCCCTCGACTAACCTTTTATAAGGCAACATTGTGTGCAATCAAAGGCCAGCACTCAATGACACCATGGGCAAAAACTTAGGCTCTGACCTGGTGGTATAAGCTTTTGTAATCCCAAGTGCTTTGGCAGCTGAGCAGAAGGATCAAAAGCTGAGAAGCCTGGCTGGGGATACAGAATGAGCCAAGACCAACCAGTTTAGTGAGGACTTGTCTTAATGTAAACAGAGAGCTGGGTTTAGGGGTCTCAGTTATGGTCTGTTTGCCTTAGCAAGCATGATGTCCTGGGTACCACAATAGAAAGAAAAAGAAGGGAAAGAAGTGGTGGAAGGAGACAAGGAAGGTGAGAAGGAAGAGAAGGGTTTGGGTTCTGCAACAAGACAGCTTGAGTTGGAATTCAGACTCAAGCCTTTCTAGAAGTGCAATTTCAGATGGCTACAAAATCCCTCTACACCTCTGTTTTGTTTTTGTTTTGTTTTGTTTGATTTTGTTTTTTATTTTTAATCAGACAAGAGGGAGCAATTAATGGAGCCCATCTCACAAGATTCTTGGGAGAGGGAATGTGCTTAGTAGCACTCCTGATATGCACAGAATCACTTGGCAAGGGGCAGGATTTGCAATATTATTATATGTTGTCAAGTATTAGTCTTCTTCTCCAGATCAGTGCTATCCCTTTATGTCAATGTAGCAAATGTAACTCAGCCATTTCCTTTCTTTAGACTCCGTTGCTTGTTCAGCTTTCATTGTTGCTGTAACTTAATGATATATAATAGCCTAGAAATGACACCAGCGTAGATGTCCATGGACAGACAAATGGATAACAAAAATGGAGCACATGTACACAATGGAATTTTATGCAGCTGTAAATACAAATAAAAGGATTATATACCCAGGAAAATCGATGTGACTGGAATCATTTTAAGTGAACTGGAAATCACGTTAAGTGAACTAAGCCAGACGCAGGAAGATATATAGTACAAGCATTTGTTGAGATTCAGATCCCAAGGTTAAAAAGATTTATGTTTGTGTATGTATGTGCTTGTGTGATCTATATAAAATATGTGTATATATATGTATATATATATATGTATATATATATATATACAAATATATACATATACACAAATGTCTACATACACACACACACACACACACACACACACACACACACACACATATATATATATACAAACCTAGAAAGAGACCTACAAAATTATATATACATATCTCAGTAGTGGAGCACTTGCCTGGCAGGTGTGTGAGCCCTGGGGATGAATCACTGAAAGGTCTTCCTATGCAGAATTTGCATAGCTACAGTTACTTCCTTCTAAGGAAATTTGTAGAAGTAACTAATTCATCTTTTGTTTAGCTTGAGATATATCATATGCTGTCCTTGGAAGGTGGAGGCAGCATAGCTAACACCCACAGGATAGGGGCTGGTTGTTTGCTGTGCCTGAGGATCAGGGATTACCGTTCTCCCTTACAGGTTTCTCGTGGCTCTGTTAGAAGCCTCTCCTCCTGTTTCTTTCAGCTACCTCAAGTCAGGCCAGGGGTGGAATGATGCCAACGAGGAGGGGGGGGGGAATGATGTCAACAAGCAGCATATTTTTAGGAGCATGTTCTGGGTCTCTGGGCACATGACACATCTACTCCTCTCCCAAGAAGCTGGAAAAGTACCAAAGATAAACCAGGCTGTCAACTTCAGTAAATTTACATAGTCAGATCCTAGTGTAGAAAGCGTGGTAAAAGTATCAAGAAGGGTCTATAAGCTCTCTTCTCCTGCTGTGGACTCAGTTTGAGTCCTGATGGCTCCCTGGAGGAGAAAGCTGTGCTTCAGACCCAGTTCAGTAGTCATTCTAATCAGATGGCCTTTCCATCAGAAGATCTCGCTTCCAGGCCTAGCCGTGCTGGTCCCAGCTTTCGCCTCTGTGACACAGATGATATAACCTACTTCCTGGGGATGCCTGGCTTAAGAGGATTAATCCTTCCTATGAAGTTGCCTCCTCCAAGGAAAACCCAATAACATGGTTGTAAACTCCCCAGAAAAATGGAATAGGTTGTATAAATAAAGTGTCATGGCAGCCAATGCCTCAAAAATGATGTCACTTACGTGTCTTAGAGTTCTCTGTAACTTGTGGAGGGAACTGGCTTTCATACTGCGGAGCCCCAGCTCTGCCTGAGAAGTGCTTGTGTATGGCAGTTAGCTTTTGTGCTCACTACTCCATAGGAGAGGAGTAAGGCACTTGACTTGTTCTGAATGGGAAGATAAATCTGGCAACTTTTACATATTACTCTGTACTCCTAGGAAAAATAGCTTTGGCAGCCTAAGAGAGAAGCAGTACAAGTGATATCAGCCTCTGCAATGTTTTCTTGCACTTTGCATAAATCTGCCATGAATATACACACTTGTGACGATAACATTAATTGGCCTGATTGAATCATTCCACAGTGTGTACCTAGCATCATTTTTTTGTGACTTATAACTTCGTATAATTTATCAGCATTCAAAAAGAGACTCAAAAACTGTGCACTTAAAGTGAAGATGCTTTGGTGTGAAGGGAGGACAGGGTTTGAGGAATCACTGTTTGAGTTTGGTCAACATATCCATTTAGCCGTAACTAGCTCAGCCCTGTCGTTAGGCCTAACAATACCCAGGGAAGATGTAGTCTCCAGTCTTCTTTCTAATCTAAAGGGGAATTGAGACAGTGATCGATGAGCACATGGTGGTTCGCAGTGCTATGACAGAAAGCTGCTGCACGATGGCATAGAAGGTACCATGCAGTAACGAGAGGATGTCAACTCAGGATCGAAGGAAAGGCTTTACAGGAGGTGGGTGTTTTAGCTAAACTCTGAGAACTAAACTTTTATTCACTTTGTAACAAGGTGTGTTTAGCTGGGTAGAAGGAGATAGGAGTGAGTAAGAGTAGATAGGAGTGGATAGAGGGTAGGTTGGGATGGGTAAGAGTAGGTAGGGATAAGTACGAGTGAGTAAGGGTAGGTAGGGATGGGTAGGAGTGGGTAGGAATGGTTAGGAGTAGGTAGGGATGGGTAGTAGTGGGTAGGAATGGTTAGGAGTGGGTAGGGATGGGTAG
>CAJQZJ010032904.1:2357457-2397757 GCA_907164525.1 Lophiomys imhausi
ACACACACACACACACACACACACACACACACACACACACACACACACACACACATGCACACATGCATTTACATAAGACATCATCAAGATTTAGCAGCAAGGGCTCAGCTCACGTCCATTTCTCTACCTCCCCTCAAAGTCGGAAATGTAACATTACGATACAATTTCTCTATTATTAAACTACTCTTTAGGGGGCACAGTGCTGTGACTGCTAAGTGTCCTGTCTTGAATACAGATAGTAAATAGTGTCTTTCCCCTAGAAGGAAATATTCTTAATCTTAAAGAAATTATATTTAACGAAGAATAATTCATCCTAACTTACATTGAAATAAGTAAATCTATGGCAGTGTCATTAAATTCATAAGAGCAAAAACCTATCATTACTCTCAGATTCTCTTTGGATCTCTGCTAAATTGAGGACTGTGCAATTTATGAGTACATATTTTTTGGTTAAACAAACCCTAGGAAAAAAATCATGTTTGTGCATCCAAAACCTGTTATTAAGAGCTCAAAATATAAACTTCTTATAAGAAGATTTGAATTTGCATCCAGCTGTAACAATCGCTAGAATTAAGAGTGCTTCTATATTTTCCTTTGTGGTAAGGAAACCATACCATGTTGTAGGTGAGAGGACCATAACAGCTTATGGTTTTAATTGTTTCTGTAGAATAGTTATTTCACCAAAACAGCAGCATATGATCTAGAGCACATAGTGAGATAAGAAATGGATAACAAGAACAAAGTATACACTGAGCGTTTACCCTGGGTCAGTGATGAGATTCATAGCTTTGGAAATCTTGGTTGGTACTGGGACAAGGAGTGGAAAAGTTGGGTGGAAGAAATGGCCACCATAGGTCATCCTGACAGCCATTTATTCAGTGAATGATATTTGGTTTATGTCAGGCAATGTCTTTGCCTGCGAGGACACTACCAGACTACAGACAAGGTATGACTGTAGATGGTGACCTATTCCCCAGGAATGGTTTACTTCAAGTTCCTCTTTCTAAATAGGCTTTTCAGTGTATTTGTTTGTTGTTTGTTTGTTTTTTACTGATAGGGGTTGAACCCATAGTCTTGTGTATCCAAAGAATACACTCTATCACTGAGATCTGCCTCTGGCTCTGTCATCATTCATTCATTCATTCATTCATTCGTTTGTTTAAATTTAAAAATAAATTTTTTAGAGCACATACCTTATTTTGGTATATGTAGATATTTTTGATTGACTAAATAAAATAACTTGTACATTACTTCGTGTGCTTCTTTGTCATGCTAGGAACACTTAAAATCAATTCCTTGCAATTCCTAAGTATAAAATGAATTGCTACTAAATATAATGGCCTGTTGCTCAGAAAATACCTTGAACCTATTTGTGCTAACTGAAACTTGGCATCCTTTGATAAAGATGTTCCTATTTCTCCACAATGTGGCCTCTGCTCACCACTACTGTACTCTTTACTTCTGTGCGTATCATATTTTTAGACTCTATATTGAGGCATTTGTCTCTCTGCCCCTAGCTTATTGTACGTAATGTAATGTCCTCCAGCTTCAGCCATATTTTCACCAATGAAACAACATCCTTCTGTTTAAGAGTGAAGTTATATTCCATTATGTGAAGTGTGCACTGTGCTTTCTTTATCCATTCGTTTCTTAAATGACACAGATTTAGAGACAGTTCTTTGGGAGCATGTCTCTCATTCATCATTGATACCCAGCAACTAGTACATTGTTAGCACACAGTACTCACTCAATAAATACATGGTATCTGGCTCAGTCAATCTAGAGTGAGTAGGAAGAGACAATGTGTAGATAAAATATGATGTTGCCTTTGCCTTTGCAGACAATGGGTTCTGCTTCCATGTTGTGAAATCCTAGTGTCTGCTGGATGTGCAAAATACTTGTTTAATGCTTTCAGAGGTATGCATAGGACAAATAGGTAAGTCAGAATTAGATTGTGAAACAAGAGAAAATATTAAGGAAGAAGGCAATTTTAGGATGCTATGGTTTGAATGTAGAAATACAACAAATGATTCTTTCAAGAGCAAGTTGGTAATTGTCACCATTTATTTGGTAGACACATTGTTTTGAGACAGGAGCTCCTGCATCCCAGTCTGGCTGGTCTTGAATTAAATACATAGTCTTGAAATCCTGATCCTCCTGCCTCCATCTCTTTAGAACTGGGATTAGAGTTGTGCACCACCAAGTCCACTGTATTCGGGGCTGACGATTGACCCTAGGGCCTCATGTGTGTTAGAAAACTGTTCTGCCAACATTCTTATTAGTCCAGTATATACACTCTGTTAATCATTATTCCTTATGACCAGCCATTCCTATACCCAGGTAGAGCAAGACCAACCAAGCAGCAAGAAAGGTTCAAGTGGCCTTGAAGTGAGGTGTGAAGACCTGGAAGTGCTCATTCCCTAGCATCCTTTCATTCTAGGAAATCTGTGCAGTGGCACCAGACAAATGAGGAGTACCATCAGGGTGGTGTTGACCACAGGGGCTCTCACCAGTCTTTCTAGCTTGTTGGCTAGAAATGTACTTTAATTCTGCATCACCCCGTCTCTTTTACACTACCTGGAGTCATCAGCTACATTCTACTGAGATGACTCCATCCTCCTTGGATGGGATTGCACTGTGCTGGCTTCAAGCCAAAGGTCAGCAGCCTTTACAAACTTTGGCAAAGCAATAGAAGAAGCAAGTTTTACTCACTGTCACCCATCGTATTTTCATATCAGGAAAGGGGAATAAGTGTGAGTGGTGTTACAAAGCATATTTATTTATGCAGACGCTCTTTTTATCCTTTTCTCGACAGGATGTTGGCACCACACTAGAAATTGGGGGGAAATGCCACATGTTCCCATTTCTCAACTCCCTTACTGCCAACTTTGAATTGAGACTATCTTCAGGGATTTGAATATCTTCAGCATTGATTTACTACTGTTGTGGAGTGTAGAAATGAAGACAATAGAAGTCTCAAACTGAGACAGACAGTGCCTGTAATTCTCACTTTCTCTATTGGTGTTTCTATAGACAGGAATAAGAGAGGAGTTGCTTCCTCCTCTCCAGTTCAGTCTGGCCATCTCACCCTTTTCAAGAATTCCTGGAATTTCCTCCAGGATGCCTGTCCATTGTAATCATGGCTCCACCATTGACCAGCTATGTAACTTAGGTCAAGTTGTTTGATTTGTATTGCCTCTCTTTCTTCATCAGTAAAACGGAGAAAAAAGGAGAGCCTAATGCCTAAGGTTGTTACCAGGATTTAAAGAGATTAAGAGTGTTAAGGGCTCAGGACAATGCTTGCATCTAGAGAGCAGGCAATAAGTGCTGGCTGCAAGCTGTTGTTATGACTGGTCTGATTGTTGTGTGTATAGAAGAGATAATTGTCTGTGTACCTCATGTTAAAGGATTAGAAGGATGGGAAGGGAAAGGCAGTGAAGCCTATCTAAGACTGGAGTCTACCATTCTTTCCTGTACTGTGTGGTCTGGGGAGAACCTTCTCTCTCAGTGGCATATCCCTGTAGTTTGGTCCGATGACTCTTGCAACCACTAGTCCCAAGTTAGTTATTTATACCAAGAGAATTGTCCCATATTAAGCTCAAAATTAAAAGTATGAATTCTTCAGTTAAGGCAAACTCAGGTGGCGTTGTGTTCAACTAAGAAGTTCCTAGGTAGAATGTTTACTTGTCAGTTTTTTGTTTGGTTGTTTGGTTGGTTGGGGTTTTTTGTGCTTGTTTTTGTTTGTTTGTTTGTTTTGCTTTGCTTTGCTTTTCTAGCTTCTAGAAGTCATCTACCTTCAGTGAATGATGGTCTCTGTCATCTAAAGACCACAGTGTCAGGCTGAGTCTTTTACATTCTCCCCTCTCACTCAGTGTCATCTACCCCATGTTCCACTTTTTTTTTTTTTTTTTTTTTGTTTTTTGAGGAGGTGTTTCTTTTTTTCAGCTCTAGCTGTCCTGGACTCGCTTTGTAGACCAGGCTGGCCTCGAACTCACAAAGATCCGCCTGCCTCTGCCTCCCAAGTGCTGGGATTAAAGGCGTGCGCCACCACCACCCGGCTCCATGTTCCACTTTTAAGCATCCTTCTGATTATAGTGGACCCACACAGACATCCAGAATCCTCTCATCTCAAGTCCACTGATGGGCAAACCTTTGTCTACCCTCAGCCTGCATTCTGCCTTACCACTTACATCAGTCTTCTAGCTCTATAGTAGCATAATAACACAAAGCTTGCGACAATACAGGCTTCCCAAGATGTCTGCAGGGTCATGTCCCTCTGAAGCCTACAGTTTCCTAACTTCTGATGGTTGGTCAATATTTCTCAGCATTTCTTGTGTTGCTACTGAATTCTGTGATCTCTGTTGAGAGATTCCCCTCCACAGTCACATAACATTCCCCTGTGTTGCTCTGTGTCTTTATAAGGCTGTCCTCTTACAAGGACAGTAATCCTGGTGTATTAGGAGCTCACACAGCTTTAGCATGACCTCATCTTCACCTGTATATCCACAATGACATTATTTACAAATAAGGTCATATTCTGAATAACTGTAAGTTAGGGAACCAAGTTATTTCTGGGGCTAGGGGAGAAGACACAAAGCAATCCACAGTGTCATGTGACTTCATATAATCATAGGTGCTAAGGGTCAGGACATGGTCATCTATAAGTAGCACATACCTACCTCCCCTCAAACCACCCTATTTCTAATTGGATAAGATGATAACAAAATAGAGAGAGAAAGTGAAGTAGGGAAGTTACTGTTTGCCTTCAGCCCTGAGGTCCCCAAATCACACATGAAGCATAACACATCTAGGCATAGTGTTTAGCGGAGTTTTAGTCCATAGCAATAGGAGAGGGAGTTTGAGAGACAGTAGAAAAAAGGAGAAATTGAATCCTTGACAACATATGGTCAAATTTCATCTCAACTGAGCTTTCATTTAAGGTGTCTGAATCCGTTCTTGGAAGTGTCTTTTCCCCTCCTGTTTAGTGTGTTCACTCCATATTGAATTGCCTTTCTCTTCTCCACCCCCACTTACAGTCAGCTCCCTTCAGCTGGCGTTGAACTCTTATTCTGCTGATATCTGAAGTGTGGCTAGGTCTCAGTTTCCCAGCAAAATCCTTTGTTCCCCAGTATTGATCCACTTAATTATCTATCTAATCCGCCCTCTGCATCCTTCCCCTTACAAAAGAAACAACAACAGAAATTAAAGGCACAGACTCAAAGAGCAAAACACCTTCAACCTTCACAGCATCCCTGGGAGAAAACATAACTGTATACTAACAAGGAAGATGATCTCTTCTCCGTTTCTTCTCCCACTGGAATATGTACTTGGATTTCATTTCACTAAAATACTGCTTTTTTTTTTTTTTTTTAATCTTAAGGCACTGATTGTTACAAAATGTTCTTGTGCTGCATGCAAGTCACCTGGAATAAGTAAGGAAGATGGGCTCACATTCTTAGAGATGTGTTCTTGGCTTTTCGTGTTGCCATTTCTCCTGGCTGACCTTAATGAGTTGACCCCCTGGATCTCAGTGTTCTTATCTGTAAAATGAATATTTTAAAATGTTGGATATGCAGATTTATGGTTAGACTTTAAGAAGTGGGCCCTGTATCTCAAATACTTGCTACACTTTCCGTTACCCAGCATCAGTCTGTCATACTGCATCACTGTCAGTCAATGGTGCCTATTTTTGTTACTACATAGCTTACTTTATTGGATCTACCACAGGAAGCAAGGCATCTTTGGTGTCCTTTATGTCTGCTCTTGGAACCAGCTCAGACTTAGCAGAGAGATGCCTGTTTCTCTGAGGGTTTGTTTTGGACATGATTGTACTACATTTTTGTTCAGCAAGCCAGAGCCAACGGGACTTGGCTGGTGAAAATTTAAATGAGATCGGTGAGAGTCAGCAATCTCCCTCTCCCCCACTGTTCGGCTCTGCACCTCTGCCACCAGGTCAGGGGAATCGGTAGTCCTGGGGAGCAACTACAAAGCTGTTTCCAGAGCCAATTTCCTGCTGAACTGTGTGTTACACTCTTAGCAACATTCCAAAAATTATACTCACTTCAAAGGCAGCTTTGATCTGGCCCCCTCCCTCCCTTCTCCCCAGCCTTTGCTGAGGAACACGTCTCCAGGACTAGAGTTCACCTTGAAAGACTGAGATGCCTCTGAGCAGAGCTTTGCTCTTCCTGAGAGGGAGGGAGGTCCCGAACCAGAGGAGAAAAAAAGGAAAAGGAAAAGAAAGTCTGTGGGAGGCCTCACTTATTCTCAGTAGCCCACTGCCCTTCACTTGGCAGCTCCACGCCTTCTCGGGGTGAGCAAACCCGCCAGTCTGGGTTCACCATCCAATGTGCAGTAACAGTGGCTGCAGATTCCAACATTTTCCATTTTTCCTAGTTGGGTGTCGTCTTTTAAGCTGGGAGCTGTGGTGAGTTTCTCAAACAAGGTTATGTTTGGAGCTTTGTAACTCTCACACTGGATGAGCAGGAACAAGGAGGACAGGGACCTGCTGGTGTGTGATGCTGCAAGAACCAGATGTATCTGACAATTCCCTAGAAGGAAGGGCATGTGTGGGTGCTCTTTTTCCTCCCTCCCCAGCTCCTCTTCTCCCTTCTATACTACAGTTTGGAACCTGAGGTGAAGCAAAATACCTGGCCACCAGAAAATTACCTCAGAAGTACAAAAGTGTTTGCAAATCCCACTTCTGACCCAAGAGAAAACTCTCAGATGCCAAGGAACAGGAGAGGGGTGGTTTCATGGGAGTTCCCCATTCATTAATGAGAGAAGACCACTCCACTCTCTGGTAGTTGTAGACCTGTAACACAAACTTTATTTATGAATCCAAATTCTTAGGTTGTCCCTAGACAAGGGAGTCTTTCTGAGTCTTAGGTTCTTTTCCCATAAACCTGGGTCTTTTCTGGTAAGGATAACTGACAGAAATCCATTGCAAGCATTTAAATGACATAGTTCTCACCCTACAACTTCAGACCACATTTGAACCAGCAACCAAAGAAGCCATTGCTTCTGAGCACCTAATTCTGGTCTGTCTCCCTGTGCCTAGCACATGGTCTTGTGCTTAATGCAATACAACTGATACGTGCATTGACTGAACCGAGTTTACTCCAAGAATTAATAGTACTTTACTTAGGTTAGCCATAGTGGCACATGCCTATGATCCCAGCACTCAGGAGACTTGGATGGGAATTCTTGAGTTTGGGACCAATCTGGGCTACATGACAAGGGCCTACATTTCTACATACTCAGGACAGACTCTCTGAGGGAACCCTTGTAAAGTGAAAACTCGTTTTACAACCACCCTGCTGTCATTCTGTTAGCATCATTGTTGTTACTGGTTTTATAATTATTATTTCTGATACAGAGCCACAGTGACAAGCAACATTTACTGTCCCACAACATGTAGCATAGTTAGTTGTTTAACACACACCTAGTGCTCAGAGAAGGTTAAACACTAGTGGAATGACACATTGCCTGCCTTTCAACACTCTGCTTTCTTTTTTTTTTTTTTTTTTTTTTTTGGTTTTTTCGAGACAGGGTTTCTCTGTGTATCCTTGGCTGTCCTGGACTCACTTTGTAGACCAGGCTGGCCTTGAACTCACAAAGATCCGCCTGCCTCTGCCTCCCAAGTGCTGGGATTAAAGGCGTGCGCCACCACCGCCCGGCTAACACTCTGCTTTCTATATGCATTTTTGGCACCACAGCTATGAGATGAAGATGGGTTCATTTATATTTCTCTGTTTTATGAAAGCCTCACAGTTATGTTGAGGGAATAAAAGCAATTACCACTGGTTCTTAGAAAGAGGCTCAGAGATGTGTGCTGAGCAGTCACAGAGCACTTTGTGAATGTGGCTGGTTTCCCAGGACCCGTTGCATCATGCTGACCATTCTGGTAATTAATAACCACCCTGTCACTTGAAGCCCATCAGGAATGAGATGCTTCCCTAGTCTGAGAGGACATCAGGACATGTTACCACCTGCACACCTCCCTGAAAACTCTGCTTGCTGCATTAGCAAGTGGCAACTATTATATTAGACAGAGCCACAGCTGAGCCTGCAGTTTGATTTTTGTCACCATAAAGTCAGGAGCAGAGTTGACAGCTGAGTAATTAGGAATGAATTCTCAGATCTTGACTTACCAAGCACACTGCCAGAGAAGGTGGCAGAAGCCATGTGGCAGTGTTTTGGAAGCTCAGCCAGTGACCTTGCAAGCTGACCTTATTCTTAATCTAGCAAACAGACCAATCAGCATTGAGCTGACAACCAGAACAGCTTCGGGATTTTTTTTTTTTTTCTTGGTAGCCCTTAGGCACTCAGAAGAGAAAGGAGCAAAAACATGAAGGCAGTATGGGAAGAAAAGTTACCACAGGAACAAAATGTTCCTCTGAGCAGCTTGAAATGAGCATAATTTTGGAGAATTTCTGCAGTGGTGGGTTAATTCATAATTGGGTTTGCTGAGCAATCAACAATGTGTTGCTTGTATTTTCATATGCCAGGAACATATGACTCGACGTGTGCAGGCGCGTGGCTCATAGTGCTCCAGCACTTTGATACCTCACTAATGTGCAATCTCTATTTCTTGCTTTTGTCTGGGGGCCTCTCATATTACATTTAGATTGTGTCCTTTATCATCCTAAATTGACATTTATGCTTTTACTTCTATTGTTTCCCCAGCTTCTCCCTGGTATGGATCAACAATTTGTTTTAATCTGTGTCACTTCTGTTATCTCCCTTGACACAGAGGCACGGGCATTCTGCACCGCCATCCTCCTACAGAGGTTGTGTTATGGAGAGTGTGGTGGGGTCCCTTGCCCTCTCCCACTGTCTAAAATGCTAGCGAATGTTAATTGCTTTTCCAGTTAGTTTATAAGAATGCAGAAACCGCTGAATGCAGCTTGGCTGGTTTTGATGAAAGTAATGGAACACTAGTGCCTATGAATAAATAAATCTGATTTACATAGAGGACTATCGTGGTGCTGGATGGGAAGCTGCTGAATGCAAGCAAATTATAGTTTAAGGACACATTATTCGTTGACTTTTATTCCAAATGAGGGAGAGGAGCTCAGGTTTCTTTAGCTTCCCAGAGAGAAAGCAGAGGTGATCCCTGAGCCTGGGAGGAAACCGCTTTCTGAGAATCTAAAACTTAAGGGGATGTGTTTAGTTTGGAAAGAAGCTGTTTGAATATTTAATTTCTAAAATCGCCCTCATAGAAAACAAAGAGAATATAGAAAATAAGAGGAATTGATGAGGGAAAAAAAACATCCAAAAACATGTCTATGAATGTGCAATAAATAGGCCTGACTTAGGCTCCCAGAAGAGAGTCAACCCCACCTTGCTGAGTTGATTTTGTTTCCTGCAAGATTGTGGTGACTGTTGATGGGATGAACAGAGACAGTCTTTCTTTCAGATGAGGCAAGGGAGCTAAATGGGAACCTTATGCAGGCCCAGTCCATTGATCCTAGCTGCCTGGGAACAGAGAAGGAGGAAACCCTCCAACACCTGCATTTCAGAGTGCTGGAGTTCTTCTGGGATGTGGAAATGGAAAAATGATGCTTATAGTCCAGATAGACAACCCAACTCAGCTAGAAGCAAAGGTGACGTGGCTTAGAAGTGACCCTATCGGTGAGAATGTAACATCAAAATGCAAACATTCAGAAAAGATATGTTCAAGACTAGTGTCTTTCTAGGCACCAATGGGACAACAGCAGGCAGCACAAAGTCGCAGCCTTGAATGCACTTGTATGTGTTCATACCCAGCCCTTGGCAATTCCTCCCCTCGAAGGAGATAAAACAAAAAATCGAGGCAGGTCTTGACACTGAATTGAAAACTTAAGTAGATGAAGTTTCTAAGTGGAAGTACCATTCACAACACCACATTAGGAAGGAATGAACGACTCCCTCAGGAAGGCCATGGTGTGAGATAATAGTTAGGTAAAAATTATCATCAACAAAAAACAAACAAGAAAATGAACAAAATTGACTTGTTTTGTCCATTTCCGTGTCCTCCGTTGGTAAGTGAATTTGAAATCAAATTATTGTCCTCTGTCTCCCACGCCTCTCTTCCACTTTCTTCATGATCATTCCTCAGGCCCTAATGATATATCGATAAACTATAGATCAAATATGAAATTACCACAGATCTCAAGCACTTAGAGATTATGAACTGAAGCTTGGGTCTTCTATATCAAATCCACCAGCTAGAAAATGTATGATTTCATCTTAATATTAAAAATTACTGGCAGTGTCTTCATCTTATCCAATTGGTGTTGTCCTGATAAGCCACAGTAAGCAGAGAAAGAAATTGTGTGATAAACTATGGAAGAAACATTGAGAAATATATTTATTACATTTGGATGTGCAAAGATTTTATTCATTGCGTGCAGAATAGTTTATTTTTTTAAATGCCTACTTTGGGTGCAAGTATTTTAGAGTATCAAATACAAGCTAATATTCAAATAGCTCCTGTCACTAAGCTAAGTACCTAGGCAGGGAAATAGTGTAGTTACAAACATGAAAACACTTCGCTTAAAAAAAAGAAAAAAAGGGGGCTGGAGAGAGGGCCCAGCGGTTAAGAGCACTGGCTTTTCTTCCAAAGGACCCAGGTTCAAATCCCAGCACCCACATGGCAGTTCACAGCTGTCTATAATTGCTGGGTGTGGTGGTCCACGCCTTTAATCCCAGCACTTGGGAGGCAGAAGCAGGTGGATCTCTGTGAGTTCAAGGCCAACCTGGTCTACAAAGTGAGTCCAGGACAGCCAGGGCTACAGAGAGAAACCGTGTCTCAAAACAACAACCACAAAAAAAAAAAAAAAAAAGATTCTTGGTCAATATGAATGATCAACAATAGATCAAAGTTTATTACAATCCACATGCCTTTCTCCTCTCCAGAATTATGTAAGGAGCCTAGATTCTTAGTCCTTAAAGTGTGGCCTCTGATCCAACACACTAGCGGTCCCTGAAGAAGACTCAGGAGTTAGACATATTCTAATAAGACTCTCAGGTTGATCGGGTGTCAAATCATGCTATGATAACAACAGGCCTGACAGGAGAAGGGAAGATCTTCCTGTGTCAAGCAGAGCTTGCTGAATAGAAGATATGAACCTAATAACAACAATAATTAGGATGGTGATGATGAATAAAGTAATGGGTGTTATAAATGAGCACTTTTTATAGGGCTCATGCGATATCTGGACAGCCCTGTGGAAGAGCCCTTTTGTTCTTACTTTTAAAGTAAAGAAGTAATGACTGAAAACTTTAAAGATCTTTCCTTGTATATCAGAACATGTAGGTAGCATAAACAAGAGGAACACTCACATCTGTTTCTTGGTTTTTCCTTTGTTTGTTTGTTTGTTTGGTTGGTTTTTGTCTTTGTTTTTTTTTTTGTTTTTTGTTTTTTGAGACAGGGTTTCTCAGTGCAACAGAGCCCTGGGTGTCCTGGACTCGCTTTGTAGACCAGGCTGGCCTTGAACTCACAGAGATCCGCCTGCCTCTGCCTCCTAAGTGCTGGGATTAAAGGCGTGCGCCACCACGTCCAGCAACATATGTTTCTTATCTTCACTATTTCAGTAAAATCCCCTGCATCTAATATGGAAAAGGCCTTTCCATATTAGAGGACAGCCTTGCAAATCATGCAAAAATGAAAAGGTAGTAAGTCTTGAAGAAGGAACATTCTCATGGACAAAGGAAAGGTTGGCCAGAAAAAAGAAAAAGGTCTTTTGGATTCTTTTGTTATATGCTTCGAAATTTTGAAATGTCTTTTGATAGATGTTTGAAATATCTTTTGAAATGTGTTATATTTATTTTGTTCATATTGTTTTGTTATATCTTTGACATTACCCACTTAAAATCTGTAATAATCCTTTGATCCTCCTTTTCCTCCATGACCCATGTCCATTGACCTCAGGTTTCTATTACAATGCATCCTTAACACCTCTTGACTGTGTACCTGGCTCTTCAAGCCCATTCTGCTGTCCTAATCCATAATTCATAGGTTGCTGCACCTAGAAAAACATCCTCTATTGTGGCATGTATCATTCTATTCTCTCCATCCTCTAATCTAGTCATCACCCGTTACCTTCTATTTTCCTAAAGAAGACATGCGTGCTTTCTAGAGCCCATCCAGCCAGGTTCATGGCTGCGTGACTCTGCTAGACACTAAAACACAATACCAAATAAAATATGCATCCCACCCTCAAGAGAGTGCCAAGCCTGTGGACAGCCCTCACACCTCCTGCTCTGACCCCGTTTCCCTTCCTCAGTGTCTGCTCACAACTACCAGCCATGCTGTGTTGACCACTCAGGACAGTCTTTTGTCCTGGTGTACTGCTTTCTATCCTTTGACAGCCTGGGCTACCCTCTCAGCTTTTTCTGAGCAAAACCTCTGTCTCTCCTTTTACCTGGAAATTAGTCCTCATCTGCCGTTTCCCTACAGGTACCCCTTCCTAGGTCAGGCTTTGTATTCCTGCCTTATGTCTGGGAGGATAATATATATATATATATGACAAGAAACAGTAGAGTTGCTAGCAGATCCAAACCCTCTAGCACCTGTTGCCGAATATATGACATCTCAAGGCCCTGCTAACTAGTGGTCCTGTTGCAATTCCCTATTTAGGGTCAGAATCAGGTTGGGTGACTTCAGAATAGAATTATGTCTCAAGGGGTATGTTGACAAGATTCTAATCATATTTGGGCTGTATAGTGACTGACCATTCACAGCTCATTTCTGTCTTGCAGCATCCCTGTGAAGTAAGTGTTCTACTTTTCATTTTACTGACAAAGGAAGGAATATCTGGATGTGTAGAATATCCTGCCTGCACTGCTCCAATCCAGAGTGGCGTTAATTTAGAGTTAACTCAGTCAGGAAGCCCAGTATTTTTCATCCTCCTGACCCACCTCTCTAACAACCCTTTCTCTCTTTACTATCAAACTTTCTTAAGGTGTCTGCGTGTTTATACAGAGAGGCACAGTCTGACTGCAAAGCAGATATGCCAGAAAAAAAAAACATATATATATATACCTGCAAACGGCTCTTAACACATTCTGATTGTGCTCATGATGTGAACACACCCTTGCCTTTATGTGTGGTCAGTTATGAGTGTTCACAAAGAGTGTCAAGTCCCAGTTCCCCTCGATTCACTTATCTCCTACATGTACCATACAGAGGAACGGATGCTTCATCTTAGCTCAGAAATCTGGCTGCATTATCTCACCACATCAAAACAGTAGCTGCACATTTGCCTTCAGACATATTCCTTACAGGTGTGGAATCGGGTGCAGTCCCTGGCTCTTGGGCTTAGTTAGCTGAACACACATAAGCAGTGAGGCACTCTTGCTGCTTCCTGTGCCAGCGTTGTCGTGGGGACAAGCTCTGATCCATTTCTGTCCATGGGCGCTTGCCAGGAACCACACAGACAAGTCCATAGGATGCCCATTGATGGGCCAAACGTTGTTTTTCTCGACAGCGGCATGCAGAGTCGGCAAGGAGGTCCAACTGGCTGGGTCTGACCTGTCAGCCAAGTTTTCTTTCTCCTGGCAATAGTTTAAAGATGGTCAAATATTTAGAGTTTGTGAGATAGGTTATCACTTCCTTCAACTCAAGGTGACAAAAGAATGAGGAAAGCAATTGCCAGAACCACCAGGACTCCATGGCAATGGAAGCATCAGGGACACATGCAATCGATTCCCAGCACTGTTCATCAGAGCAAAGTCAGGGACCACCTGCATCAGTAGCACCTGGAGATACTGAGGCTGTGTCTTGTCTAATGTTGCCACTAGATACAAAATCTGGGGTTTTAATTCGATCTCATTCCAAGTCAAATCCACATTGGATTTCAAAATGTGTCTCCAAATCCCTTTCTTACGGTGACTTTAGGTAGAGAAGAGTGAAATGCTTAGATATTATTTCTTTGACCACCAGAATAACTAAAGTTTGAAAGACTGAACATTGAGTGCCACAGTGATATAGGGAGCCTCACAGAGCTAGGATAAGAGTACCACTTAACACCATATGAAGATGCTGAGCATTCTTTCTTCTGCTTTGGCATCTCTTTATACAATTAAACTTATCTACAGCAATCTAGCCCCAAGTATCAACCCAAAAGAAGTAAAAAATACATGCCCAATTGTAGACTTATGCCTGGATGCTAACAGAAGCTTTGATTCTCAATAGGCCCAAACTGGAGACAAACCACAAATGAATGGATGAAAGACTTTCATACCAGTCAGGCATGGGTAGGGATGAGCCGTTAAGACCACAACAATGAGAAGCAACCTCCAAAAAACGCTGAAGAACTCATATGCAAAGCAGTTCTTCGTCATTCCCTTTAAACTAGTTTAAAATATGTGACTAATTTATGAAACTATATCATAAGTATGGCCTCTATAGAGGATGGTCGATAAGGACTAGAAGGAGGTACAGAACTTCCTAAAAGGATGGAAGTGTCCCATGTCTTGAAAGAGCTGATAATAACGTGGTGGTAATTACTCAAACTTTTCAAATTACACACATGTGATTTGTATGTGTAAATTTCACCTGAATTTTTAGGAAAAGAAGGAGTGATGGGGATATGTCTATAAAAGCAACATGAAGGTCTTTCTTGGTGATGGAAATGTCCTCTATTTTGCATATGTGAACGTTAGTATCTCAAATGTGATACTGGAATAGATATCCTATACATGACAGTGTCTTTGAGAAACCTGGACAAAAGGTATTTGGCAGTTTGTGCATTGTTTCTTGTAATTATACATGAAACTGCAATTATCTCCTAAGTTTTAACTGGGGCTGTGACTCAATGTGGAGAATGCTTGTGTTGTACAATAAAGGCTTCGGGTCTGATTCCCCAGCAGCCCCTGCACCCCCTAAACTGCAGTGGTAGCACACAGGCCTGTCGTTATAGCTGCTCCAGAAGTGGGAGCTGGAGGCCTTGGAGCTCAGGGTTATCCATGGCCTCAACCAGCACCTGGCCCACCTGGGCAAGTCAAGACCCCATCTCAGAACCACCACACCAGTAATTAGCTCATAAATATTAATTAAGACAAAACAGTACAGAGTTGCTATTAACACCCTGTGTCATTTTTATCTTCTTGAATGTTTCTCTGTGTGTGTGTACATGTGTGAGCATACACACACACACACACACACACACACACACACACACACACACATACACACACACACGCACGTCTACATGCATACATATACACAAAAACCTGACAGGCGTTGTAAGAGAGAAACAAAGAAAGGACTTTCACGTGTTTTTCAATTTGTTTAGATTTTTTAAGAATTTCTCCACAGATGGTTTATAGGCTCTTGGCTAAACACCCACCCCTTTAATGGGGTGAGTCCCTTGGGTATGACACCAAAAATCTCTGTCCCTTCCCACTTCCCTGTGATTTGTAATTCCATAGTTGATTACCATACAAGCATTCCCTTTCTTGGATGCTACATTATTCCCCAGACTTAGTGGAGTGAAGAACACCTTCAAGCAGCTTTACTGTTGAGTTGGGGAGGTGTTGCCACATGTGGTTTTGCACGTTTCCCAGGTAATGCAGTGTACTAATGCAGTCTCCTGGATGCAAGACACCAACTGGGTTTATGTCACTCCCTTGGTGGCCCTAAGTGCATAGATCAATCCTTAGTTTTATACCGATCCATATGGTTTAGAAATGGCTTCCTTGTGTGTGCTGCACATGGAGAGGGAGAACAGGATACACATGGGTTGTACTTTTTTTTCCTTTATTTAAATTCCTAGGAAGCCTGACCTGGTTTGGTCAGAAACAAGAGCAAATGGATCTGGTAGCCATAGTGAGGTTAATGTCAGTCAAGACAGATGCTGAGTGCCTACCTTGGCTTGCCTAAGGCTGCAGGATTCAGTCCTGATCACCACTGTTGGCCTGTCTGCTGGGCTCATGCCCACACCACTCTGAAACACATCTAGCCTGGTGGATTCTGCCTTAGCCAAACACCTGCTACAGTGAAGCTGTCATGCTGAATTATAAACATCAGTGGTTGTAAAGGTGTAGCTTAGAATGGCCAAATGCTTATTGTTTTGGGGTGGTGGGAAGATATCAGCAACATTATCCCAATATGCCCAGTGATGTCCAGAAAGTAGCTGAATGTGGATTTTCCACTTAGCAGAAAAAGAAATCAATTACATGTCCTCCTCCTGCCCTGGGGATAGAAGCCAAAGGAGGGCTCTCTGGACAAGTCCGATCCCCCTGTCATTCATAGTCTTTCACAGTGACATTTCCTCACCCTCTCTAGGACCCTACAAACACCAGTATCTCCCATCTCATCCTCCATACCACATCAAAACCAATCAGTTCTACTTCCCAGTCCCTCTGGATCCTGAGTTTTCATAGAACACTGGGTGGTTCCAATTAAATTAATTGGATAACATGAAGTTTCAACAAATTCGAAGGTGTTTGTTTCCTCTAGTCCCCAAAGGCCATTCCTGATGTGATCTTATGTACCATGACAGATCTATGGGAGAGAGATGCCTCGCCAGATAGCTAGAGCTCTCATGTTCTTCACGTCACATCCAATGGGAAGAGCAGCACACTGAATCACAGGGTGACTGCTGAAGATGGGGGCAATCTGCCTGTATCATTTCCTGGCACATGAGACACCAAAATATTTATTGGAAGAGTATGTGAAAAAGGGCATAGTTCTTAGAGTTTCTCAAGCATTTGAAAATGCCTCTTAGAAGGTGTTAGAGCCTGCCTTGGCTGCCAATGAAATTTCTGGAGTGTTGAAATTTTTGAATCTATGCAAAAATCAGAGGAGTTTTCAAAATGTTATCATCTTGAGAGGCTACTTCCAGAACACCATGCCTATCCCCATCTTTTCTACTTCTCAAGTACTATTGAAATTATCAGTCTCTCGTACTAGACTAAAAACTCCTTGAAGATAGGGAGATTTTATCTTAGTCTCAGCAATGAGCTCAGGCCCAGGCACAAAATAGATGTTCAATAAATGTCTACAGCATCTATCAAGTGTTATTTCTGGCTAGTCTTCAGAAAAGATTGCCCCTAGAATGGCACATCAAGGAAGCTTCAGTCTGGGCTGGAAGGGGTTTTAAGGGGTGTTCTCCAGTGATCTCATTTCAGATCCCTTTGAGTCCTTGCATGGGAGAATGGGTTCTAATCAAGGTCAGCCATAGGCCACAAGCAAGAAAAGAGTGACAAAATTGGTAAGAGAAGATTTACGAAACCTTCCTTTATGGCTCAGGGCTACATTTTCATGCAAGATAAGAGTGTTGTCCCTCAGATAGGAGCACAAGTGAGCAGTTCAGCTCTGTCTCTCTGCCTTCTGTCCTCTTCATGCACCAATTCTCAAGACGATGCTGTTATCTCACCAGAAAATACAGCCCAAAGCATTAGAGATGTCTGGTACAAGCAGAACACATATTCATGGTTATTGCTTAAAGAAGAGGCATGCTCAGATGTCTTTACTGTGCTCTAGGGAAATAGTAATTTTTACTTTCTTCCAGAGAAGACCAGAGACGTGCAAAGATCAATTGGATTTGGCTCATCTCAGCTAGAGGGGCCTTTTCAAAGGTAACTGAAATGATAGGGGTAGTGTGTGTGAGGCACACCCCCACAAGCACAGGTTTCTTCACAGTTAAGTTTTCTGGGAGAGGTGCTCATAGACACTTAGACTCCAAAGTTTCCATTTGTTGCAGGAACAAGTGAATTAGAGACATGGTATAAAGAATGATGAAACATCAAAGAAAAAGGGCTTTGGGGAGTTCAGTGGAGACTCTGGGATCGTTTCAGAAACTGGGGCTTTTATACTCTGCTGACAGTTAACTTATCATTTTATTTGAATTAAGTGGGTTTTTTTTTTCTTTTTCTTCTTTTCATGTGTACATGTGGGAAGGTGTGTGTTCATACATGTGTGGGCTCAGGTGTATGTGGGGATTTACTGTGCCACTGTGTGTGGAGACCAGGTTTAGTGTGCAGAGTCTCTTTTCTGCCTTAGAATCTGAGGCATGGTCTCCTAATCAAACCCAGAGCTCACAAATGCAGTTAATCTCTCTAAACCAGGCGTGGTCTGTCTCAGCCTTTCAGGGTTAGGCTTACAGGTGAGATGACACACCCACTCATTATCAGCCTAGGATCTGGGGATCTGAATTCCTCATGCTGGTGGGGCAAACATTTTAACCACTTAGCCTTCTCCCCAGCTCCATCTACGGTTTGCTTTTTCCTTAACAAAAAAAAAAAGTTGATGCTTAGCCAGTGAATGAAAGGGAAGAGATAGTTAGTGGCTAGACAAAGATGTTTGAAAGAGAAAACATGATTCTTTTCCAGATGCTATCATTTAAATCAGACTAGAAATACATTGGTGACACTTTAAATTACTGAAAATGAAGTACGAATTTTGTTCTGGAAGGAGAGACCCAAATTTAAATGTTGACAAAAATGTGTGCATACTGTATGTACCATTGTGTACTGCTCACAAGGGTCAGTATGAACTTTAGCATGCACACACATTTGCCTTCCTTTAATTCTTCAAAAGGCAATAGATACCAAGCCGGTGCAATGTCATTCCAACTGCAGCTTTATAGTATATACTGTGGGAATAAAATAGCACCTTTGTCCCCTTGAAAAGCATCACCATTTGCAATCATCATCTGAGAGCCTCTGCTATGCAGCTTGTCAACAGCAAGAGAAACTTTTAAATTGCTTGCCTTTGATGAAAATGAAATTGTTATCCATGGAACAACTCTAGGAAAATAAATCGAGACCCGATTCCTGCTATGCAAACGGATATATACAGTATCTCCCTGAAATCAGCTCTTTTTCATCTGAAACTGAGCTACTGTACTTTATTATGATGTCAGGGTTTGAACTTGGGTGAGAATGCACTTCTAATAATTAAGATGCTATCAGGGTCTGGAAAGCCTCATCCCTAAGGGAATGTAAGAGGTTCCTCTTGGTGAGGCCTCAGAATGCCTACAAATTGGGCCACATAATGACCAGAGAAGTATCAGGGGTGTGAGTGAAATTCCTTATTGCCAAAGTGTGTGGATGAGACCAGAAGGGAAAGTCCTCGATCCCATAAGCCCATTTAAAAATAATAATAACATGAAGCAACTCTTAGAGAAGCCAGGTGGTGTCTCGTATGTTCCTGGGGCAGAGAATGAGCTTTTTGCCTTTAAAAGTAATTGATTTGTTTTTTTTAAGAGAAACGTGTCAAGAGCACTGGTTTTCAAAATGAGTTCAACTCACAAGTGTTAGGAAATAACATAGACAACTAATTGCTTCAGGAGTAGCCAGATTACTTAACTTTAGTTAAGATGGAAGCTGAAAGGGAGATCCTGACCCTTCCTGCCACTTTCCTTATTGCAGATTAATGTCTGTCTTGGAACTGGGATTACTCTTGCTTCTTCAGAGATGAATTCTGCGCACACACACACACACACACACACACACACACACACACCCCACATACACAGTTTTATGTGTAGGGCATCAGCTCCTCCTGGTGTTCTTAGCCCAAACTCTGAGTGTTCTAAAGATAGCAGTATGACATTTCTGTTTCAATAGAGCCCAAATAGTTGGCAAGATTTAAAACACCTGAGAAGAAAAAGATATGTTTGCTGATTTTAGCACTAATGTATTGAGCTACAGAGGTGAGTGGCTACAAGGCCAGGCCTACCGCTGGTGGGGGTGATGGCAGGAATACCTTCCCCTCTGGGGGCTTCAATTTCTTGCATGCGGAGCCCTGTGCCTCTCGCTGCAATTCTATATTTGAGTGTCTCCATCCTCTGCAGATTGATTGCAAGTGGATGGAATGTGAGGCTGTTAGATGCCAAGGAAGGAAGTCTGATTCTCTCCTTGTGTTATTGAGTCCTCTAACGAGCAAGGGCGGCTGTGTCTGACTTAGAGAAAGCATATGTTTACTTCAGGTTATCAGTCTGGTGGAATGAGCCAGAACCATGGACTAGGATCAACACCTACTTGACTTTCCAATTACGTCTGTTTATTTCATCATGTACTTGTTCAAACAAATGTGCCTGTACAAGAAATAAACACAGGCACACATGTAAGATCCAGCGGATGTCCAGTTTATAAGACATCCATGTACTTCTGTCTTCCAGGATCCACTAAGTCAAGGGTGAGAAAATCGTTTTCTGTAAAGGTTCAGATAGCGAAGAGTTTCTTGTACTTTGTGACCCATCTGTGATCTCCATACCATATCCCATTTATACCTTCCAAAACTACATAAAATATTCTTAACCCAAGGGCAGAATATAGTCCCCACCCTTGCTTGACCAGCCCCAAAGCCAAGCCAAGTATTGCATGCTTTACCATGGCCTATGGCCACCAGTACATCACACAGAAAACACTTCTACAAAGAAGCTCTGGTTGGCAGCCTTGGCCTCCAAGCCAGCTGGTGTTCTCTCCCCACATGTTAAATGGTGTCCACCTTCTACTGTTCCATCCCACTGGGGAACCCAAGTCCATGTGCAGAAGCCAATAAGAAAACACAGCGAGTGTCCTGGGTAAGCCTTTGGCAAGGTCGGTGTTCTGGACTGTAACCCCAAATGGAGAAATACATTTTTTAATTCCCTTTTTAGTTCTCCAAATTGAGTATAAGAAGCTTCTTCTCCATGCTTTGTTAAGGCCTTTATCTGGGGTCCTGTTTGGTCCTTGTTCTGTGTAGTATTAAGCAAATTAAATATTCCTTTTAACAAGAACTTCAGAGACGATGGCAAAAAGGGAGAGGGGTGTATGACAGCACAGGAAATTGGACCCAGAAGCAACTCCAAGACCGTCAGCCTGACCTCAAGGAAGGGCACAAGATGCATCAAAGGGAGACTTGTACCTACAGTTTTGCTCTTGGTCAGTTGTCAGTCATCAATTAAATGTGAATTATGCTCACTATGCCCTCTCTAAAACTCCAGCCAAATTCAGCTTTCAATTTTGAATTAATATATCTATGTGATGTGGTTAAACAGAAATATAAAACACTTGCAGGAAGTAAGTTTTGATGATATGGGAAGTTCACTGTTTTGGACCATGTCAGTTTTGGATAGTATGTGACAAAGAAGCATAGGCATGACCCGGGACAAAAGTGACAGGGCCACCGGGCCAGGACTTAAGCCCATTTACTTAACCTCTTGAAACCCCTGGGTCATCCATCTGCATAATGGGCATCTCCCAACTCCTATGGGATCTCTGGCCTGAATAACATTCTTAGCCACGGAAATGTCTTCACAGAATTTGGCAGATAGCAAGAGAGACCTTAGAAAAATCTAACTATTATTTATTATAATTGTTTGCATTATTAACGGATATGTGCAGAAATAAATATGATACTCGCAAACTGCGAAAGGATACTTCAGAGAGATAGATAAAAGGTTGCCTGGAGCATCTGGGATTCCACCTTGTAGGTGGTTACAGTGGACCGGGAATTTGGAGCCCAGTTCTACAAGTCAGACGAAGCTGGAGCCATTGACTTCCCCCAGAATATATATTTTTAACACCCCCCTCCCCTCCCCGGACTATTCAATTTGCTTACGCTGAGAACAGCTGATTTTGAGGAGAATCAAGCCTACTCATATCATATTACTTCAGGTCATACTACCTACCTCCATGTTTTGAATTCCCAAGCCCTATAACATTAATTGCTTTGTTCCTAAACTCCATGATCTAAGTGGATAGAACAACTGACTCTTAACCCAGAACCGTCCCACCCAACCCCTGGAAGGAGACAGCATTCTATTTTTCTCTCCTAAAAAATTTTTTGAGACTCTTTGCCTTCAAATCATACCTCATTTTGTGACTGAAATGTAACCTGCTGGGAGTGCAGGTGCCACATTTGTTGTCACCTTTAAAAGGAAGGACCTAGAAAGGGTTGTTCCCCCTGGAAAACAAACGCTGCTGACAAGTCCAGCCACTGATGTAACATAGAGAAAGGACTGCTTCAGAGGAAGAAATTGGGACAAGGGAGTTTGGCTGGAGCAGTGAGACATGCTGAGAGCCTCTGGGTATTAACCAGACTGGCAGTGTGATTCCTGGGAGAGAAAGCAAAGATAGCACTTGCCTGTCTGCCTCTCAGCTTGCCGCATTGCTCCAGCCTTCCCATTCTTGTGCAAACCTTTCTCAGTGCAGGACACTGTCTCTACGGAGTGGGAAACTGAGGCTTTCCAGGGCCTGGCATTTGTGCACTCAGGCATCACGGATAGCCGGCACCAACTCCCACAACAGAGGAGGCCTAGCATAATTCCGGGACGTCAGGCCAGTGTGCAGGAAACACCACCCTCCAATTGCCCAGGTAGGCAGAACGGTGGCTTTTATTGACGATGAGATCTTGCAGCAAATGAAAGGGGGTGGAAAAAAGAGAATAATGGATGGCATTTTAGTCGTGTGGTTTTTAAGAATGTTTGTGGGAAAAGATCAGAACACCCTAAACACCCAAGGGACAAGGTCTTAGCCAGAGAAAGTGTTCCCCAGAAATGGAAGAGCAAAAAAAGTCATATACAAACCACAAGAGCCTCATACTTAACTGAAGTCCTTTGAGCGGAATATCCTTCCTGCTATATCCTTGCTAGAATTCTCATAGCTTTCTCTGTTCCCTTTTCTGGGACGTGTTCCCATATGCCGAGGCCCCTGTGGTGAATCAGGGAATGTTACTTTTCTGTCTGTCCCTCTCCTTTCTGCGAATTCCCAGCTTCATCGTTTATGGGGCGCCAGGGCTCTGACAGACTGGACTGATGTGGGTCACAGGTGCCGGAGCCACACAGCAGCTATGATAATTACGCCACACCTGTTTCCCCAGGTTAAGCTGTTGCTATTGGAAACCACGATCCAACAGGCAGTGAATGGCCATGAGTTTTGTGACAGCCCCTGGACGAGGATACAGTCCTCCATGAAAAATGGCATGGACGGCAAGGAGTGTGAGTGACACGTAGGAAAATAGCACCCACACAGTTCTAGGAGACTTGTACAGAAGAAAAGTCTATTCTGCCCACCTGGGTAGAGGTCACTCAAGAAAATATTCCTCCTGCAGGTTCTAAGACTTCAAAACCAAGAAATCATTCGGTAGTTGCTGGCATTCAAAGCTCAGAGCCTAGAAACACCCAGGTTATTTTGAATGTAGACATGAGTTGCCAGCCTTCTCCTCCACATTCCTAAATCCACACCAGCCAGCGCTGCTGAGCTAGAGTCACTTCTTCAGTCCATCTCTCAGGCAGTCCCTTTCCTCCTATGTCCCTAAACTCCAACCGCCCTTCAGTTTCTTTCTAAATAATTCTAGAACTTCCGACTTCCGTTATCATTTTGTACTCCCTACCCCCACCCCCACGCCATCTCCCAGAATCCATCCTCTCTTCTGTTGGAAATTTCCTAAGACAAACAGAAGTTTCTCTTCCTGGACACCAATTTCGGTCCCTTGAAAAGCTGCCTCGTTGCGCAGTGAGGAAGTAGAGGATCTTCTGAAACCTCGTTACTTGTTTCCCATCCACTAATAATTTTGTCGCGATTAATAATGTGGTAATGTTTCAACGAGGTTATGGACAGGTCTGAGTATCCGCAGAGGAGCCGACAGCGGACAGGACGGTGTGGCACAGTCAGTTCCCTATTGTGCGCAGCTCTTCAACAGCTTTCAATAGAGGCGCAAGCTTCGGCAAACAATATTCAAATGAATTCAAATATAAAAATGAATAGCAATATGCCAGGAAGACTTCTACACAGATGCTGATTCCTATTTTCTTTTCCTCGGTGTCCCCCCACTTTTTTTAAATAAGAGGTGATAATTTGTTGGCTAGACTTTTGAATTCTAGAATGGTTTTAATCCCTCATTTTTCAGGAAGTGATTGAAACTTGTCTGTTGGACACAACTCTCCTGTCTGAAGCAAACTTTCCTATAGACTCAAATAATTCTGTCCTTTTCTGAAAACTGGTCTTTATCATTTGAATTAGCATATGGAGAGGGGTTCAGTGGTAGAGTACTTGCCTAGCCTGTACATGGCCCTGGATTCCATCCTCAGTGGTTTCAAAAATTAAGTTCTATTAACACACAGTCAGAACATAGCGTAACATACAATTCTGCACTTTCATTCCAGAAGAGCCCAGGACAGCTTTATTGACCCAAAAACCTCCTCCACTCTCCTCTGTTACAATCACACCCCATCACCACAGAGCCCTAGCCCCTTGCAGGCACTGGTCTGCTACTACTGTGTGTCTTTCTGAAAATGTCATAGGATGGAATCATAAAACGTGCAACCTTTTGAAACTGACTCTCTCTCCTGGCATGGTGTTCTAGGGGGTGTCCAGGCAGGTGTGTGTATTAATGGTTCACTGCTTTATAATAATTCATTTTTATTTATATAATTTTTAAGCTGACATGTTTTTATTATTATTAATGTGGTACATGCCATGTTTTGATATACATTTTAGATAGGCTCAACCCATAATCTCATATACTCACCATTTTCTGATATGAACATTTAAAAATCAACCCTCTTGACAGTTTTAAATTCCACAATATATAATTAGTAATTTTATTCAATCCTTTTCTTTACTGCATAATATTCCACTATATGAAAATTATGACACCCTACTTGCCTGCTCACTTGTAAGATATCTGATTGTTTCAGCTTCTAGTGATTTTGAACAGAATTACTATACATTTTCATGTGCAGATTTCTACATGGGTGTAGGTCTTTGTTTCTCCAGGGCAAGCACGATTGTCTGTGATTAGGAGGTGGTGTGGTAGGAAGCTGTTTGTAAAGTGCCTACATGGTTTTCTTATCCTTAACATGTCTCATCATGGTATCCTAAGTAGCTTTTGAATCTGCCAAAAGTAAAACATGTTTCAGTAATGATGCTCTGTCACTTCCGGATAATTCTGCTAAGTCATTTAGCGTTTCGTCCCCTCCGTTCATTCTTTCCTAAAAAGATGCATGCAGTGTCTGTCTGTTTTAATTTGTTCTATCTTGGTTCTTCTTGGTGTCATCCCAAGAGTGCTTTACTCATAAAAACACTTATATGGTGTATGTGCATTGTCTGCGGAGTCAGTGTGATGCTCAGAGTACCAGGGGTGCAGATGGAGAAGAGAGACGGTAGGACAATACCCGGGAAGACCTCTTCATCCCTGGCTTCCATCTTGTTCCAGGGCTGCACATGTGTTACTCCTTTTAATGTGCACAAAAGTACCTTGAAGGTCATGTGGCTCCTACAAGTCACTGGCAGAGGCCCCACCCTCTGCCAGGGTGTGGATTGCTAGAAAGCCTGAGCCTTGTAGAGGAAATGATATTGCACATGTATTCCATGCACGTAATTGAGGACTCCAGTTCGCCATGCTCTATTATCTAGAATTAAACATAAAAGACGTTGATAAATACCACGTTCAGCTGAAAACACAAATGAATCAAAATGTTATAGTTTCTCTCCACAGGTAATAATTAACATTCTTGTAAATTCCTCTGTGTGCTGTGCAGCATCCTTTAAATGGTATGCTAGGGGGGAAAGTGTACTTTCAGACTCGTATGTATGTAGAGCGGGCAGAAAAGTGACTTCCTTTGGAAGATAAGATCAGGTTGGGGGAAGGCTGAGGGTGGTTGTATACTTTGTGCGCGAGCTTGTGTGTGTGTGTGTGTGTGTGTGTGTGTGTGTGTGTGTGTATTGTATGTCTGTGTGTATCTGTGTCTGAGTGTGTCTGTGTGTGTGTGTCAATATTTTCAGAGCAGTGTGCATGTTCATTTCATAAGAGAGTTGAAGGGTGAATAAAGATGTGTATGGAAAAGTGAAGCATCTTGGGAGTTAATGTCTACAAGGAGACACAAAAGTTAGGGGTGGCATGTGGCTTATATAGAAGGTCATCAGGGTGGGGCGTGCCTTTTTCCTTGCCTTCCTATACACCAGGACTGCGTGCCCTAAAAACCACTTGCATCCAGGGGAGGTCCTTAATAAGTGATTGCTCCAAGAGCATGTGAACAAATGGATGTAGATGGGGAAATGGATAAGAAGCTAGAGTTTTGAGAACAGCCTGCTGAAAGCTTCAGTCACAGGTTGCTTTCCTCGTACAAGGAATTTAGTAGGTGAGAAGGCAATGGGAGTCTTGTGGAGAGAGCTGTCCCTTCTTTGAATTTCTGCCACTGGATGCAACGGAGTTTATCAAGTGACTACTTACATATGATTTTACTAAGCTCTTTAGAGAGAGAACATGGGAGGGGGGGATGAAAATCCCAATACACTATGTTTAAGTTGGAAAGGCTTGTAAAGGGTTAACAGGCTAAATTTGAGCTTCCATGATGATCAGTAGACCCTGTGCCAACTCTAGCGAGCTAGTGTTATACATAGAACAGGGCAGCCACGGATTTCCTTACTTGTGTAGTCACGGGGAGGGCACCTTTGGAGGTCCTCTGTTACAACCTGAGCAGGCTTCTTGAAGGAGATAGGGTTCCACTCAGGCTGCTTTTGTTATGAAAACCATTAGCCACACTCCCCTTTCTTCTTAGCCATCTCTATTGCTTTGCAACTTACCAGCTACACTGGTGAGCCCAGCACCACTCACCCTGCTGCCCTGAATCGGAAGCCAGGCTTCAGCAAAGATGTTTGAATGCAGTGGGTTTGAGAGGGAGGGCTAATGCTTTGTAAGCTGGCAGAAAGGGCCACAGGAGATCCTTGTTAGTCAGTTTGGCAGTGAAATGTGTCATTCCCACTTGGGTGTGTGGGAGGCCTCTGCCCTCCTTCCCTCCTTGGGGATTTCTGCTTGTAAGGCACTTGTTGTCATGTTTGGGTACTGCAAGAAGGGAAAAAATTGCTATGGTTTGCGTGAGATAAAGTTGTATCCCAGCAGATATTCCCACATAGATTTGTTTCTTGAACTTTGGAGTGAGTTCAAGCTTTTGAAGTTTGGGGCAAATGACACCATAGAGTACCTCTGAGAAATATTATCTTTTCTGTTGGAATGTAGATGGCTTTTTTATTCTTTTGCTCTTACTGTCCTTGTCAGTGTATAGCGCCTAACTAATTGGTACAGCAATCATTTATTATGCCTACAGGAGAGTCCAGGACCATGAATTCCAGACAGAATAAAATAGTAGCTTTGTTTTTGTGTTGTTTACTTTCTGGTGCAGAAAGATACTTTTAATGGATGCTAATGTACATCAGAGACAGAGGAAACAAAGTTAGGGGGACAAGAGGGCTCCTGAGGTTGTCTTCCAATGTGACATCTGAGCTCAGACTTGCAGACTAGGAAAGATCTACTCAATTATCTGGATCCCCAAGGCTAAGGCTACGGCAAGTGCAAAGGGCCTAAGGCGGAGGCCACGAGGATCTGAGGCCTTTCTTATTTGCTTCAGTGTTTCCTTCCAGAACAATCTGGAAACTAAGATGAAGAGACAAACCTGAGCTAGTATTCTGTGCAATCCCTTTGCACTGTTGCATTTAAAATGACTCTGCTCTTTCTGTTTCCTCTGCCTGCACATTGGTCTTCCAAATGGTGGAACGACTCTGTCCTTTTATCCTTCAAGTCTCTATCAAACATCATCGGATCCGGAAACCCCATTTCAGACCACACTGTTAAAGTGCCCAGTAGGTGAGGTTAGAAATGGCAATTATTTTTCTCCACCAAATCTGATTACTTCTTGTGAAGGATGACTCCCTCTCCACATTATGGAGTTAAGAATGATCCCATTTGAGGTGATAAATACTAGGCTGTTTCAGTAATGCAAGAAGCCCTGAGAAACAAATTGCTAATTCATGACTCAGACCATCTAAATGTGATGAACAACTCGGGCCATCAGTGAGTCGCTCAGCAGTGGATTGCAATGATAGAGCAACCTGCATGGCTCTGAAATGAGCCAAAGAAAGTTGCATGTCTGGATTTTACCACGCACGGGCTTGCTTTGCCAAAGGGGGCTGAAGCTGAACAGGGGCCAGCAACACTGCAAGAAACCTACACCTTGCTCGTTTTTGTAGCAACACGAGCACTAATCAGAGGGATGTGGCTGCTGTGAGATCACATGCTTTCTGATGGCTTTATATTAATCCATGTAAGCTGAAAATGTGGGGGGAAATGTATCGATCATTTTAGTATTCTGTTAGACCTAGAACCACTCACTGTAATTCATTAGTTAAACATAAAGGAATTTCTTTTCTTAGTAGTGAGTGCTATTTGGGCTAGAGATATTTGTCAACCAAAGTTTTTTTTTTCTTTAAACTCTGAGATTCCATCTCACACCTGTCAGAATGGCTAAGATCAAAAACTCAAATAACAGCACATGCAGGTGAGGTTGTGGAGAAAGGGAAACACTCCTCCATTGCTGTTGGGAGTGCAAACTTGTACAATCACTATAGAAATCATTCTGGTGATATCTTAGAAAATTTGGAATAGCTTTACCTCAAGACCCAGCCATACCACTCCTGGGCATGTATCCAAAAGATTCCTCACCAGTCCACCAGGACATCTCCTCAACTATGTTCATAGCAGCATTATTTTTAATAGCTAGAAATTGGAAACAACCCAGATGTTCCTCAACTGAAGAATAGATTTAAAAAAAAAAGCCTGTGGTAGATTTACACACGGAATACTACTCAGCTATCAGAAACAAGGAAATCATGTAATTTGCAACTAAATGGATGGAACTAGAAAAGCTCATCCTGAGTGAGCTAACTCAGACTCAGAAAGATACACATGGCATATATTCACTTATAATTGGATTTTAGACATATAGTATAGATAACTATTCTACAATCAATAAACCCCAAAGAATAGGAATATGGACTTTGTTAACTGTTAGTGGGAAATCACAGTTATTTTCTAAGCCATCAAAATCATAATCTTTGAATCACAGGTTCTGTGCCACCACCAAGCCTTACTCACTTTGTCAAGAAAGAATGAGATAATTTAGGCAAAAGTAAATAAATGTGGGTGTTGCCTAGATAATTCCTCCTGTTGATATGTTCTCTAGGAACTTTGGGTGTAGTAACTCTTTTTTTGAATAAGATCTCCTTGATGATGGATCTTTGATGGATGAGGAAGCAGAGGCACATAGGGCTCAAGCATCAGAGCCCTGAATACCCCCCAGAAACTCAGGTATTTTGAGTTTGACAACTCAACAAACTTCTATATAGTTAGAAAAGGCATTCAAAATAGAAGCTTGAAAGCTTCACATTAAATGCTATATTTTTAATATTGGATATATTTTATTTATTTATCCACCACCAAAATAAAAAAAAATCATGTCAGAATTAAAGAAAAATAATCAAATTTCTATCCTCTTTGTTAATTCATGTTACTACCTACATTCAGTTCTTCCTCATCTACCTTAGCTTTCATGTGTTTTCTTCATATTATACCTTACCCAATGTATATTCATTTACATAGATGTATATATTATTGGCTAGATTACACATATGAGAGAGAACATGCAGTTTATTTCTTCCCGAGATTATGTGATCTTGTATAATATTATACCTCTAAGTTCGTCCATTTTCTTGCAAACTTTTAACTTAATTTTTCTTTAGAGATGAGTAGTAGTCCAGTATATCATATGAAAATTAGTGTATATATATTCATATATATAAATATATATCATCTATATAAATATATAGTCAAATGAAAATATGACTCTATATATAGAGAGAGAGTCAATTTTCATTATCCATTCATCTGTTGATGGACAATTAGGTTTATTGAAGTTCTTTGACATAGTGAATAAAGCAGCAATAGACATGGAGGTGAAAATACTTATAAGGTTGAGTATTTTTTTCTATTATGGCTATACTAATTTGCATCTCCACCAATAGTGAATAAGGGTTCCTTTCAATCCACATCCCTCTAATATTTCTTGTCATATCTGTTGATAATAGCTACTCTGACTTGTAAGGTGATATCTCAAAGTAGTTTCAATTTGCATTTCTCTGATGGTTAGGGATATTGAACACCTTTTAAAAATAGCTGTTGGCCATATATATTTCTTTTTGTTGAAAACTGTCTATTCAGGTCATTTGCATGTTTGTTGTTTATTAATTTTATTCCCTTCATATATGACTTATGAAAGTCTTTGTAAATTTTGGATATTAACCCATTGTTCAGAGTGCAGCTGGTAGAGACCTTCTTCCTTCCCTTCTGTGGGAAGAATCTTCTGTGTTTATTGATCATTTTCTCTGCTCGATGAGAACTTGTTTTCATGTAGTTCCAGCTGTTGACACTTAGCATTAGTTTCTATGATGTTGGTATCTGTTTCAAAGTGATTGCACACCCTAATATTTTGAAGGGTATCCCTTGTATTTTCTTCTACAACTCTCAGTGTTTTGGCGTTTAAATTAAGGTCTTCGATCTGAAAGACTTCAGGAACCCTAGAAATGGCATCATGAACTGGAGTTAGAACCCTTGCCATCCAGAGGCCTGCAGCCAGAGCCTCTGGAGTTAAGGACATTAGCTCATCTTCCTGTAACAGAACTAAGAGTTGTACAACACATCATCCTCCCATTTGGTCCAGTTTTCTTCTCAGGTTGTAATTATGCTGGACTTGGCCTGGGGTAGGCTTTCTTACTTTTCCTTGCTTAGCTGCTTTGTGCTTCTGCTAATGGTCCACAAGGAGAAGAGCCATGAGCACTGAAGGCTCTCTGAACCACTTTAATTGGAAGATGAAAACAACTCCAAGTCAGCTTTGAGAGAAACCAATAAGCAATCATGAGCAAAATCCAGTGCTCTCTGACAATGAATGAGCCACGGGGTCCCGGACAATGAATGGTGCTTCAGGAAGCACTCAGTTATTTATTTGTATGGGATAAACACTTGCCCCCTTCTTGGTGTGTGTATGTGTGTGTTCTGAAAATAGAAAAGAAGTTTTTAAAATGTCTCCAGTACTAGTCCTATATGTTCCATTACATCAGCTATCCCTTGGCAAGAAGAGATTCAGTCCATAGCCTGACATTCAGCTGACTTCTGTGTACATAGTATGGAGAAACTTTTGTTCTCTTGCCCTATAAGGCATGTACCAGGAGAGATCTGGGGAAAAGGTCACCCAGATAGTAAATAATTCTGCTGAGCTTTGAAGTGAAAATGCTCCAGGATCCTTTATCCCCATCTTTGCCATTTGACTGAGTGCCTTCTATCACTCTTGCTGTTCATGAATGGTACAGATCAGAGCCTGTCCCCACCAGTGTTTAGCAGGGTCTCCAATTTGAATCACAAGAGTGTTTTATCTTCGTTCTTGTCATTTTTCTGTATTCAGGATTTAAATGGGATGGGGGAGGAAAGAAGAAGAAGGAAGGAAAGGAGAAAAGGGGATGGAGGGAGAAAGTAAGAAGGGGGGACAGAAGGAGAGGGGAAAGGAGTGAAATCTACCCCAAAGGAAAGCATAGCAAGCATCTAAACATCTTAATGGGAAATAGTTCTACTGTGAGGGTCCACACACACTCACACACACAAACACACACATACACACTACACCTTAAAACACAGTTTGGTCTTTGGAAAACATTCTGTTTCATGGATAGGGAAATACTCAAATTATTCCTGGTTTATTTTCCAATGAGACTTTGAAAAGCTATTCTATGAGCTTGGATGAGAGGAGTTTACACTTTCGATGCAATTCTCTGCTTAGGAGAGTGATAATGCAGGTCAAATAGCAAAGAGAGTATTTTCTGCTACAGCGCAACAATCAACACAATGTTTGGGCGTATTAATAATTTCACTCCTAAACTTCTCGACAGGGAGCTCATGGGTCTTAATAGTATTGTCAAGATCCTTAGGGCAATTGAAAAACCCAAAATCATTACTTTCTACTGATAGACTTTTCTTTCCCAGAGGAGCCCCAAATACCTAGGGTAATGTAGATTTATGGAAATGTGCACGGAGACTTTGCTCACATGGAACTTGGCAATGGAATAGCATCTTTAGAAAGGTTCTTCTCAAGTATTTCTACTATTTCTCTCTCTCAGTGTGTACATATGTGTGTGCATGTGTGTATATGTGTGTTTGTGTATGTGTGTCTGTGTGCATGTGTAAGACTATGTATCCAGTGGAACTGACTTTATCTTAAGGAATACTTTTTGATGAATTGGACCAAGTAAAGACTGAGTATGGGACATAATAAAATGATTGGGCAGCTGTGACTGACGTCCCTTTAGACCTGTCTATGTGACAACTTGACCTATTTGAGCAGGTTGACCTCAGTGCCTACTTACTATTAAATGCTTAGCATGTGACAGCTGTTGACTGGACACCCTAGTCAAGTTTCTCCTTCCCATCTTCCAAAACCCCCTGCCAGTACCCTGCTGGCTTTGAGCTGGGAAGCAATCGTCCTCTCCTCTCAGAATGCCCATCCACTCGAACAAATCACAGGCTTCTTCTTAAACCTTCTGCATCCGTCTGACTCTCCTGTGGCCTGTACCTGACAGTCTCCACCTGGAGAATATCAACAGCGTCAGGGCCCCTGCCATAAAGCATCACAAGGAACTTGCTTTGGAGAGGGGTGTTTTTATCTCTTAAGGGAAAGGTACTGTGCAATTGTAAAAGGTCTAATTTTGACGAACTCCAACAGGGCTCTACCACAAACAGACATCAGACATCATGGTCTATAAACCAGAGGGAATCTTCATTATCATGAGATGTCTGGTAAAAGCAAATTCACAGAGACAAAAAAGTGATTCAAATTTGCCAGAGACTCCCTGAGGGAGAAAAAGAAGGGAGAGAAGAAGTGGGGGGGTTGTTAAGAGGTGTGGTGTTCTGAAATTAGATTAGAAACTGGAGTTGTTTCACATCTCAGTAAATGTACTGGAGAAACACTGACATTTCAAAGAGGTCAGTGTTATTATGGCTCAATTAGGATATTTGGAAGCAAAGAAGTGACCAGGCAGAACAAGGAGCAAACACCCAAAAACAAGGCCAGAAGAATTCAAGGTCACCTTCTCCCCTATCCTGCTACCTCTCTGTTGCAGGACCACCCTAGTAAAAGCTATGAGAACAATTAAAGAAAAGCTTGCCACTGAGTCCAACCATCAGTGGTGAGAGGTAGAGATCCCTGACCTTCTCCAATAACACTCTTCAAATAAAGCTCCTGGGAACTCAGTGGATCATCGGCCACTTCATCCAGAACTAGCTCTGTCGGACACTGAGTCCTCTTGCTGGGCACGTGAAACAGGAGAGGACACAGGAGAGGCCCAAGAGAATATAAAGCCATGCACTAGGGTTTCTAACTAAGATATAGTCAGTATGTGCCCAGAAGTGGCACAGATATGTCACAGTTCATGACATGTGGAAAGGGGGGAGACTTAAACAATTGAACCAACCTGCCCCTCAGTTGCCTCACCCTTAAAACAGAGCAAGGTGCCCACTTCCAGATAGTTGTGTTAAGTGAAATGACCTATGCAAGGATCTCAGTACATAACCAGAACTTCTTGAACAGGTGCTCACACTCCGTCCTGAGGATCGGAGTCGGCCCTCCACCGAGAGCTGCTGAAGCCTCACTTTCTACGCCTTCAGATGTGGGCTTCTCATGACACTAACCGCCAGGCTTCTGCCGTGTGATGTTGAGCTGTTGACAAGGAGAACGAATGCACCTGCCATGGTTCTGTGTCTCTGAGGTCATATCTTTTATGCAATTATATCCTATACGTTAGCACAGTCCCTGCCTTCCCCGTCCTCTGCTCCCGCTGAGGAAGCAGATCCGAGCACTTCATAGAGAACAGTGTGTCCCCCATGCTGAAAGGCACTGACCAGAACTGCTGCTGGAAGCCTTAAAAGGAGGTAAATCTCAGCTTGCTCTCTTCATCCTTCCTTTTCTTTTTTCTTCCTTCCTTCCTCCCTCTGAAGAACTGTGGCCCCAGCTTTCTGCACTGCTGGCCAAATCTATGAAGGACTGCAGATGGTTTGGCCTGCCCTGGAAAACCAGCAGGACCACACACATGAGCCAGGAATAAAAAACACATGTCCATTCTTTAGGAGTAAACCATTCAGTCTACCCCTGCTAAGGCAGGGAGAGGAGAGGGCAAGCTCAGTATCCAGGCTACCCTGTATTTAGAGACAAATCAGGAAATCTCTTGGCAAACACAGGAGGGGGCTGGATTTGGATGATCCCTCCATCCATCTGTCCCTGGGGTGTTGGTGGAGTGGAACAGGGTCAGAACAGGGCAGGACAAGCCAGGACAGAGCATGCCCTTGGTCCTGCCTCCACAGACCTAATTGCTGCTCGTCACTCAGGCCAGGGATTTAGTCCAGAGGGGGAAGACTGGGAAGGCATAAAAGGACTGTACACTGCAATTTGGCTGTTCTGGCCTGTTTCTCCTGATTTAAGCAGCAGACAGAGGCAGTGTAGAAGATGCGGGCGGGGGGTGGGGGAATGACTCACAGATTTGACTCTGCCATTTAAGCATGTATGCACACAAACTGAGTCAAGCTAGATTCCATCTGTATTTCTAGATACACAGCATCAGGGCTAAGGTCTAGTCCCTTCACTTGTGAATGTGCTCTGGCTTTATGTTCCTTTATATGCCTGGGAGAGGAGGGACACCTGGGATCAAATGCCATCTGTGATTCTTACCACTATGCTGTGTGACTGTGGGGGTATATTGCTTAACTTTTCTGAGCTTCCCTTGCTGCATCTATATCATGAAGATGATGAGTTACTTACCCTACAACAGCGAGTGGGAATACAATGGAATCGTGTATGTTCCCCACTTGGCACCAACACACAAGGGGGACTTAATTCATAGGAACCCAAGCCAATGTTATCATTTGTTGTCAATGCAACACTTGTATTGAATATGGAAATGAATCATTCCAAGTCCCAAATCAAAGCCACGTTCTTGAGACTGCCTCTGCCAAAGCCAGGAACCCTTCCGCTTAGTCTGCCCTTTTACAGGATACATTTGAAGTCAGCAGGGCCTGGGCTTAGGAATCTTGTCTCTTTATGTTCACTGGGTACCTCTTCCTAAGATCAGCCAGCTCAAAGAGTCAGGCAATGAGGCCATGGTGTCCTAAGAGGTGCTCATCATATTCCCCACAGAGCCCTAAGTTACTTGGTTTCTGTTGCCATTTTCGATATCACTGATTATATGGAATCTATCATGGGAGTAGCATTTATGGATCCTAGGGCTTGAACTCAGGTCATCCTGGTTGGTGGCTGAACCATCTCACTTCTCATATAATATAGCATCTCCCATATATAGCATTTCATATAATCGTCTTAATAATCCTGTAAGAGGAGGAAGCTTACTATACCCATTCTACAGATAATGACACAGACTTGGAAATACAGAAAATGGTTTTTCAGTGGTTATGCATGTAACACATGAACAGGCAGAATCAAGACCCATATGCAGCCCAGCTGTCTTCCAGTACACTCTGCTCTCCTTCCTTAGTCCTAGCCATAGGCTGCTGTTCTTTGAAATCTTCACCCTGGTTCCCCTGACTCCCACACAGGGTCAGAATGAATGGTGTCCTGGTGCCAATTTGCATCAGCCAAAGACTCCAAAGTCTCTGCCAAGATCATTCCAACTACTAGCATCTCCGAGTTGCTGTCAGGATTCAGCATGCTCAGAAGAGGTGGGTCTGTACAGGGCAGAGTGTTTGTAGTTAATTTATCATCTCAGGGTCTGAGGGTATGAAATACTTAAAGACCAACTGTGGGCATGTCAGCACCAGAATGAGTGATTTATTAGCAGTTAGGCAAACCCCTACTTCTATTTTTTTCCACATGCACTTTATCATTCTTTTTAATCACCAAGAAAAATTATACTTACTATAAGGAAAGACAAGGCCGTCTTCATTGGTCCCTGCCCTCCCACACCTTCCTACCCTCTCTCTGTGAAAGAACAGGTTCAGCCTGAAGGCCTCCCTTGACTGTTTATAAAAGCAGAGTACAGCAACAATGGCCAATCATTAACCATTTATTTCCTTAGCTTAGCTAGCCTTTAAAAAAATGCTTCCTTGGTGTTATCTGAAGTGTGGGCTGCTACTTGCCTACACATGTGTTTGGGCAATTTTGCCAAAGTCAACAAATGAGGGATCGGATGTGCCAAGACTTCAGTTGGTGGGTGTATGCTCGAATGGTTATCATGATGCAGAGGAGGCCTGTCTTTCTTCTTCTTCTTCTTCTTCTTCTTCTTCTTCTTCTTCTTCTTCTTCTTCTCCTCCTCCTCCTCCTCCTCCTCCTCCTCCTCCTCCTCCTCCTCCTCCTTCTCCTTCCTCCTCCTCCTCCTCCTACTCCTTCTTCTGTCAACCCAGAAGCACTTAGGACAAAGTGCATGGTTGCCATGTGTCAGAATCAACCAGCAAGAAGTGTTCTGTGAAAAGTCTAAACCACAGCAGCACGGGTTTGTGCTGTCATAGGGCAGTCAGCAACGCACATCCACCTTCCCGTATCTGCACATACAGGAAGCATCGGTCCTGAAAATCCCCTTAGTTTTTCTAGGACACTCGGCTACTTTAGATCTTGATAAAGACCCAAGACAACAGATCCTTTTTCCTACAGTGAGTGGTCATTCCGAACCTAAAGATAACTTCTGGTTCTCATTGTTGATGATGATGGTCTGTCTGTTTTTGAGACAGGATCTTGCTATGTAGCACAGGCTGGACCTTCCAGGGTTGCTGCTTAAGCTCATAGATGCCAACTAGTCAGTGAGAGGCTTCGATAACAATTGCCTTTTGCCCACTAAGGTCACACTTAGTATCCTATTACTCTATAAGCACTCACCTGATGCAGTTATTTGTACTTAAATTGCATTATTGTGTAGTCTGGCATGTGTGTTATAGGAGAGACATCAATACTATGCACATCAAGCTAACCTAATAAATGTCTGTAACTTCAGAGTGGACATCATGGTTCTTCCACGAGTCTGGCTCCCTCGTTTCCATCTCATCACAGAGTGGAGGTACCCATCACTTTAGAGAAGGGCTTCCCTAGTACGTGAATATCTTGGAAAACAGTCTTGGAAAGAAGTTACGCATGTCGACAGCCATGGAAAACCTTCCTAAGTGGCCAATCCCAGAATGTCTGTGATGAAAGCTGGTGAATGCAGAAGGTGCCTTGGGGTCATCACTTGCCTGCCGTATTAGAGGAACTTTTGCCACGACAATCACAAGGTGCTGAGGTTAAAATGAGAACCACCAAAGCAGCAGAATGAGGAGTCAGAAACACAATAACCATGTCAACAAAGGCCATTGCTGCATTAGGTGAAGGCTAGCACTGATGACACACTAGAGAAACAGCTGAGAGTCTGCTGTTGTGACAGGAGTCACACCCATTTTGATTCTGAGCCTTCCTTCGGAGATCTAGAACACTACAACATAGTTACTGAGTTTTTGTATCGTTCATGTTGAAGGTTCCAGACCTGGGGTCATTGACGAGAGTAGCTGAAGTTTGAGTTCCTCTAAATCAGTGGTCCTCAGCCTTCCTAATGCTGTGACCCTTTAATACAGTACCCTAGGCTGTGTTGACCCCCAACCATAAAGTTACTTCATTGCTACTTCACAACTATAATTTTGCTACTGTTATGGATTATAATGTGGATATCTGATATGTAACCCTCAAAGGGTTCGCGCCTCACAGGTTGAGAACCACTGCTCTAAATGCTCAAATCTGGGCTCCTTTGCAGCTACAGTTTGTCTTACCCATCATCTTTCATCCCCAAAAGAACTGAAGTGTTCTCAGCACATGAGTTTGTGTATTGACAGGCCATTGGAGTAGCATGTTCAATGCCTTCATCCTTTCCCACATCCATAGCAATCCTAGTGGGTCATCACTGCTGTTTTCCACCCTTTGGTACATGAGTAAAACTGAGAATTAAATAGGGCTATGTGTTCAGATTTCTGCAACTAGAAAGCAACAGGTTCTCACAGTAATTACACGATAAATCCTTAGATTTTTCTCTCTTGACTTCCAAATAAATGCCCAGTCCACCCATTCCTTCATCACTCTGTGTTCCCTGGTGGTAGCTTAACTGTTCTATGTAGTATCATTATTTTTGTATCTTGTGCACCTAGCTGAAAATATGGCCACTAGATGGATACATGAGGAACTGCAGTCAGCACTGTGGACGCGAGCACTGATAGCAAGAACTTTTTCTTTAGTAAGGTGCCATATAATTTTTGTTTTCATCGTTGTCAGCAAAACTATTTGAAGTTAGCACATTGCTTCATAGGAGGGTAGAGTAAATGAAGAACTAAGGGTTCTTTAAACTTCCCATACTCTTATTTCTCTGTTTTTGTTTTTGCTTTTTTTTTTTTTCTGGAAAGTCCCAAGCTTTCCTTTTAGGAGAACTGGAAAGAGAACTTTGACCTCTCTTAATGTGGATGCTTCACTGTCCAGGGTGTGTGGAACATACCAAAACAGCAGCCTAACTCATTCTTCCCTTGACCCAGGCATCACCCTTGGAGACCATACACACACACACACACATCCAACCACAGGAATTCCACCCACTCCCAGCACCGATGGACAATGAAGTGAAGGCCACACAGCTGGAATAGGCAAGGGAAGCGCTTTGCTGGAGTGAACAGACAGGAAGCTAGAAAGTCTGGGAACTCGTTCAGGGAATTAAATTCCTCACTTGGCCTCTTTGTTCTTGGAGAGGGTGTGTGGTCCAGACTGCTGGAGGTGGGAGCTGGGGGCAGAGGAAGATAGAAAGTTGGGGCTCAGAGCAGGGAGTGTGGATTCTAACTGACTCACCTCATCTTCCCCAGGCAAGTCTCTTAATTGCTTAACTGATGGGGAATAATGACACCACTTGGATGGGAGTTGAGATTGGTGGGTAAAGAAAGGCATGAGAATTCATTAACCCTGCATGAGGGGCTTGGAGAGTGCCCTGAGAGATCATTATTACATCATCTTGCCCCTTTCCCACCTCTCCCCACTAACAGGAGATAGACAAATGTTAAATAACTATGTAATAATACATTTCTAGTCAGACAACAATGTCAGCATATGTAATAGCCTGCTGCAGCTATGAAACTCCACCAAAGATGTAGTTAAGGTGTCACGGCTGCCTAATGTAAAACATGAATTACAGGTTCATTTGGAGGACACGATTTAAAATCTATACAACTGTACCGTGGCATTTCCCACTGGGTTTTAGCTTTAGTTGTCTTTTTTCTGAACATTAAAAAAAAAAAAAATTCCCCAAGTAATTTCAACCCAGAGACACTAACTTCAAGGAACAGGTTTTCTCTATTCTCTTGCTTTCTGTTTTCATTGGTGGTGATGGCTCCAAACCTACCATGTTTTTGACATGTTGTCGTTCCTTTGGAATGCTCCTACGGGCTTCACAGGAACCCTAGAATGTAGATTACACCTTTTGGAGATGTAGCCTGGACACATAAGGAGACAAGTAGTTGGAATTTGTGTCAAATTGCTTGTTTAAATGATTTAAGCCAACTTCTTAAAGCCAGGACGGCAGGGGCTGGGGATTTTCAAAGTTGGCATGGGCCAAAATGACAAGGCTCAGCAGTCACCTGGTGAGCTGCCAACACTGACTGGAAGCTTCAAAAAATAGACTTTCTCAAAGGGCACAAATTAAAAGTCATGTTTCGGCATCCATTAAAAGGAAATCATAGGCTCACGTGACGTAGTAAACCGCTTTTGCTTTCGCTATGTTTAAAATACTGCATTGTTCAGATGCAGAACTGGGCGCTACACAAACCTTGGGCAGGGCTATTCTGAGTAGGAATATTTACACGAGGACCTTTCCAGAGGTGGTGTTCTCACCTAGCATTTCCCCTGCAATGATAGAGGATTTCAGTGTTTGAAAGGTGCAGTGTGATTTGGAGCAAGGATCATGATTTCAAAACACCTTGAGCTTCGGCAGACTTTGTCCTCAGGACTCATCTTAGTGGAAAGTAGTTATCAACCTGCTTTTCAGAGAGGGCTGGTAGACTCTAATTTTTTTTTTAATGCATATACAAGCATATATAAGTTTTTATAGCTATTTATTTACCTATTTATTTATTTTGACTTGTCAACTTCTTAAAAACCCAGGACTCTTACTCCAAAAGTACAGATCCTCAGTGGCCCCTACAGAACTAGGAGACATCTTTGCCTTTAGTCCCTCATGGATTAACACTGACCTTGATCCTCTGAGGGACACTTCCTACCCACATCCATTCAAACCCGCCCACAACTGGAATGTTTTATTTCCTAGTCACTATCATTTGCAAGGTAAATGCAAGGCTTCTGTGTGTGCACGCGTGTGCATATATGTGTGTGTGCATGTGTGTATCTGTGCGTGTGTGTGTGTATGTGTGTGTGTGCATGTGCGTGTGGGCATGCGTGTTTGCATGAGTGTGTGTGTGTGTGTGTGTGTGTGTGTGTGTGTGTGTGTGTGTGTG
>CAJQZJ010032904.1:2404125-2431973 GCA_907164525.1 Lophiomys imhausi
ACACACACACACACACACACACACACACACACACACACACACACACACAGAAAAGAAAAAAAAAAGAGACTTGCCTTTACAGAAATGCTAGAAAGGATGAAATAAAGCATCAACAAATGAATAAACAAATGTCTCTTCTATGGTGAAAATGACCAGTGCCATGAGGGGTATAGAGAAGTCTGACCCATGACAAAAGGGAATCAGTAATCCTTAAAGAGAGTTCTAGGACTGCAGAGATTGGCTTAGTGGGTAAAAGCATTAATTGTACAAGTCAGACAACCTGATCCCCAGAACCCACCATATCAGACATAGTTACAAGTATCTGTAATCCCAGCATACTTGTGGGAAATGTCCAGAAGCTCATGGGCCAGCTAAACCATCTTACACAGCAGTGAAGGAAACCATGTCCCAGAACAAAGCAGAGAGATGAGGAAAGATGCTTTAAGGTTAACTTTTGCACCCACTACACACATGTATACACACACACACACACACACACACACACACATACACACACTCACAGGAGATAGGGAGAGAGGGAAAAAGAAAGAGCGGAAAGAAGGGAGGTGTATGCACTAGATTGTCAGAAAGAGAAAGCAGGCTAGAAGAGTAGACAAGGACATGATGAACAGGACTTTGGACTTTGATAAAGATATGGGACATTCCCCCAAAGTAAAATAAAAAGTCACTGGGGCAATTTAAGCACAAGAATTAAATCAAAAGGTGTCCTGGACTACAGGTTTGGTTGGGAGGAAACCACCATTGTTAAGGGGAAAGCCAGTGCCTTTGCTTCAGGGCCCACAGTGAAGGCTGTAGGTGGGAAGAGTATTTCCCAGGGGGAATCAGTGGTGAACGCTTGTTCAGAAGCAGAACTGAGTCAGGCTAGGAGTCGGGGTTCGGACTCAGGAGCTCTGTGCATCATAACTCTCACTCACTAAATAAGGAGCACATTTTGTGGTAGAATGCAGAAGTTCATGAAATCAAGAGAATTATGTACCGATATTAATACTATTGGGCAACAACTTGGAACTTTCAGTTACACAAATCATCCATTTACAAATACTACCGTGGCTGGTATATTCCTAGATCATGGTAATTGTCCTCCTCTTCCCCCATTTAGAAACTATGTTAAGTTTATTCTACAGAATCATATAGGTCTTGAATAACAACTTTTCTTTTTCAGAAAATTTTTCTTGCTCCTTTTTTTACTTTATTTTTACTTAGCTTTATACATATACCATTGAATCCCTTAAGCCCTTCATGTTACTATTCCTATTTCAAATTAAGGGAGCATTGCAGTGAGTGGTGCAGAGATGTCACAAGTCTGAAGACATCCTGGGTTACTTGGAGATACTGTTGGACTGAATGAATGGGCGGATGATTGAATTAATGAGGTCTAAAGCTCATGTTAAGTTATACATCACTCAACAGCAAATGGCAAAGGTGGACTGTGCTTCTGTCTATCTAACTCCAAATGCCATGTTCTTTTTTTATATAATTTATTTTTTATTTCTTCAAGTTACATCTCAAGTCACAATCCCTTCCCTACTCCTCCCTCCTGTCCCACCCTTCCACTCTCTTCCCCCTCAACCCCCTCATTCTCTATCCTTTTTTTTTTTTTTTTTTTAGTTTAAGGTAAATCTTTTTCCCCCAACAGCTCCCCCTTTCAGTCCAAAAACTGGTTCTTTCTCTTATAACAATAAATACAATACAAAACAACAGAAATAAATAGGCCACAATTATGAGTTATATTGCTTAGCATACATTCCCAATGTCCAGTCCATATGTATTTGGTCCCTGACTTTAACATTCTACTATCTAACCTTCTCCATGAATTTAAAGTTCTATATCTAACTCCACTTTCACACTAACTTGCATCCCAGTTTTAAAAACATCTTCTTAGATCCAGAACACCCTCTTGATTCCTAAACAACTCAAAATTCAACTATGAGACTCTAGCTATCTATTCTTCAACCACCTCAGAGACCTGAGAGGGATAAATATATCTGATTATATAGGAAGTGCAGGGCCCGCAGCTTCCAAAACTAAGAAATGACATACCAGTGGCTGCCTGGACAGTTCCCATTTTCTCTCCATACATTACAGGATCAATCTTCAGCCATTTGGCCCCATTTCTCTGACAAATGCCATGTTCTTAACCACCATGATGTTTGGAACTAGACAAGGTGGGGAATGGAAACTATGCTTATCCTAATAGAGAAGAGAAAATTAATTTACCTTATCCAAGAAGATGGTGAAACCTTCATATGCATTGAGTGACATAATATTAAAACAATCTGTGATATTATTGGATATAGACTGAGTAGTTGTCAAAATCATAATTTGGTGTGATGTAAGGAACTCTTTGCAGCGTCTAGGGGCAGACATTAGGTTTCTCTTTCTCCCAGAGGAGCTGATAAGCACCATATTCTGTGACATTACACCACTTCCAAAGAGTAGAGTTCGCTTCTTCCCATTGTAGCTGCAAGTCCAGCCCATTCTTATACCGAGACCAAAGACAACTTTGATTTACAACTTTATCTAGTGCCTTCCTAGGTCATTAATTCCCCTTGGTTTTTTGTATTGTTTTGTTTTGTTTCTGGTTTTGTTTTTGTCTTTTTCAGTGAAGGGTCTGTCTCTCCTTTCAGGGCCCCATAATGGCTGCCTGTGGCTTGATGCCATTGCATCTCTTCTAACAAAATTCTTCTGGCTGCAGTAAAGCACATCTCTAAGGACTGTTTTACCCTGTTTTTGCCAGCTTCATGATTTCTAATGCTTTTAATTCCAACCAGAACTTTGCCATATAGTTAGAAAGCAGCCACGTGGCTACGGGTACAATGGCTGTTCACTTGGTCAGCCTGGGAGTGTCCTGCTGTCCTTTTAGCAAGCAGCCATGGCAGGGGCTCTGATAGAGAGCCCTGAGCTTTATAAGTGGCATTCAAGGACTCTTAATTCTAGGATCAGAAAATCACATACTTTTTTGTGTACAGGACAAAGTCATCCTGGCCTAATTTGGGTGTTTTGTTAGTAGTGTATATTTGGGAACTGGGATGCAAGACCTTTAAGTAAATAAGGTTTTCACAGAGAAGCACATGGATTATTGAAACGTCCCCACCATGCTGAGTCCAAAGACTATTCCAAACTGGCTCTCAGGTTGATTTTTCCACCGAAGGATTAATTTTCTGATAGCGTCACTGACACGCTTGATCTTGAGAATATTAAACCAAGGTAACCTGTTTGCTTTTTTTCCCCTTTTTTTTTCCTCTAATGTTTTAAAGTAAGGTTTAAAAGTAGAATTCATTCCAAGTGAACCAAATGCATTGAAGCGCTTTTCAAATCAATAGGTGTCTTGATTCTCCATATTGCTAAACATTACGCCCCTCTAAATTCTCATCAGAGGCAACATGGAAATTAATGAGACCTTTAGGTTAGCCTTTCAAGCTCAGCCTTATTTTATAGCTTTACCTTGGCTTTTTGACACCATGATCCCGCCTGGCCACCAGCAGCATTTCACGTCGCAATGCACTTTAATTTTGCTATTTTGTTAGTCTTCCTTGGAAACTGGCAGCTTATTAATCTCAATAACAGAGTTGTTCAATAGGCAAGCTTACCAGTGAGCTTTCTCAGACCAGGCTATGTCTTTCTTGTTCGCCCCACCTTCATCAGATGGAAGCAAGGGGGGTGGTTCTTGGATGGAGGGGAGAGGGGTAGGTAGAGAGAAAAGCCAGTTGTGGGGTGGGGGACCATCTCACACCACACATTGCTTTCTGACACTCAGCACCAAAATAAAGAGCACCTCGTCTAATCTACTGCTCTGCAATTTATGGCTTGTGGTGTTAAACACACTCAGACCCATTAATAAGAAACTAAATAAGGTGTCGTGGCATGCGTGCAAATTACAAGGTGCATGGAGAAAGGCGCAAGCTTTACATCTTACTCAAGACCCTCCAGCCGGCTTTCCACATGGGTTGCAAATGGTGAAGGGAGAGAAATCCAAGAAGCTGTCCTTTTACAATTTGGCCCCTTCTAGAAAATTAAAAAGTGCTAAGTTGATTAACGCTTTGAAGAGTTGAACTTCTTGCTTGCAAGTCCCCTGAGTTAAGCCTCCAGGTGCAAAGAACTTTTTATAAAAACTCATCCTTCCACAGCACATGCCTTGGGGACCCAATTAAAGATGGAGGCCACCTCGTGGTCATGCCTTGGAAGAGCAAGACTCTGCCCTGAGTCTGTTTAAATGTTGAAGACTCTTGGGTTAAGTTCACAGTCTTTAAAAAAAAAAAAAAATTATATATATATATATATATATATATATATTTCCATATCTCTCTGTGCTCTTTCACCCATTCAGCTAATATCAACTGTCACTCCCTTGGGGCATTCCCTGAAGTCTTCCCCTGGGATGTTTTATCTCAGATGGGGAGAGGCTTGTGGAGGCCTGAGCCTTTTTTCTCCCTTCTTGATGATGCTTTTCTCCTCACAGAAGTCAGGTAAGGCATTTGTAGCTCTCCTAGGCAGGTGAAATAGTCTCTGCAATGTGTTTGAGAGTTCCTTTGATTTATTGGCCTTAGCATTACTTGCCTCTGTGAGTTGGTATCTTGTGTGCTTAGGCTTGCAATCCATCACTAGGTCCTGGCCCATCATGCCCAACTGGAGCTGCATACTCTAGAGTATTATACAAGTGTGTTTAGGAAACTCTCCACAGGTAGCTTCATCACCTCCAAGTCACCAATCAGTTTGGCATTCGTCTCTCAGTCCTGTTTGCGTATTATTCACTTTCAGGAGCCAGACCAGTGCTAAACACGAAGGTTCACCCTTGAACTTGTTAGGATTTTTTTAAGTCATTTATGGGATTATTTCTAGCCCATAGTAACTAATTATGAAATAGCAAACACCCTCCCCAGGCTTCTGTCATCAATACTTTAATCAGTATGCAAGAATCTAATTTATTAAATTACTTGAATGATTATCAGAAAGCCTGCTAAGTTCTCGTAATGACCTTTTCATTTTCCACCAGCCTAGTTACTCCTTCCTGTGCCTCGGAACACACATTGAGGGCATAGGAGGCTCATTTAAGCATCGAATGGACCTTTAGGAAAGCAGAGTTACCTCTAGCCCCACCATCCTCAACTCAATAAAATAAAAGGAGAAGCATAAAGGTTCCTGAGATTGAAACAGCGCTATGTAAATGTGGTGTTCTGGTCACTCTGGTTCTCAGGTTAGGGGTCTCAGTGTGTCCCAGAGCAGGATACTGAAGGCACCAAGTTCAACCTTTCAGCTCCTACATCAGTCCATATGAGGAGAAAGGGGATCTGCTGTAATACTTCCTGCTCCCAAAACCACCGGACACAATTTGGCCTCTTTTTTTTTCAGACAGACTCGTGTCTGAAATGTCTCCTTTGTGCCAAGCATTGGTTTAGATGCTTTACATAAGTTGCCTGAGACAGAGTTCCACAGGCCAGATGTCCTTGTCTCCTGTCAGCATATCAGGCAAACGAAATGTGAGGTGCAAAGACTGAGAAAAAGAGACAAGGTCCTTGGCAGACTTGGGCTCAAGTACTTACATGAGGACATTAGGTGTCTGTCACAGCCTGGCTTCTCTGTGTTTCTGAACATAGTTCTCGGAGAACCCCTTTTGCTGGCATTATTACAGGCCCTGTGAGCTATATTCTTACAGTTTAGAAACCTCAGTGAAAGACACCCTTCTTCCTAGACTCTTGTTTTGTTTGTCTGTTTGTGACAGGGCTCATTCTGTAAGTCAAGCTGGCCTGGAACCCGGTTTCCAGAGTGCTGCAATTGCAACATGGGTCACCATGTTGCTAGTAGTACCACTACTACTAGCTGTCTCTAATTATCAAGTGCATTCTATTGACAGAGGCCCATGGAACCCAGCTGGAACCACATCCAGCACTGCTGGCCTATCTATTTCAAAGACTTAGAGACCAGACCACATTGATTGGCTAGGCAGAATCATAGGCCCACACAGAGGGTCTGAGTTGGGAAGGATAGCGCATAACCCATAGCTAAGCATCACACCAGCAAGACGATGTAAACAGGAAGGGTGGCAGACAAAAACTCCTGATCAACCCGAATGGAACTCTGTGCTAATTCTCTCACTACCAAACAATCTTCCCTTATAGCCTGAGTGTAATTATTTTTCTCCTCATGGTAGAGAGTACAGTGGCCAGGGCAGGAGGTGGAGGAATTTCAGGGCACTTAGTTGTCTTGCTTGCCTGGGCACAGAAGGGGGTTTGCAACTGAGTTCAATGAAAGAGAAAGAGTGAGTTCCACTGACTGACTCCCTCTCACCCTCTTCAGATCCATCACCCTCTCTGGTTCACTTCTCAAACGTCCCATGACTTTACCTTTGAGTTCACTGTGGCTACTTAATGCATTTTAACTTTTATGAGTCTCCTGGTGTCTCTTCTAAGCTATCATCGTCTTTCCTGCAAAAGTGCTTGGATTCCACATTTTCTAATTAAAACATGCTCACTTATTGTCTTACTAACCAGTACTCTTTATGAGGGCTCATGATGAGAAAGTTAACTCAGAACATCTTGACGCATTTCCCGCCTCCTGGAAATGGCAGGAGAAGTGGCTCTACCTATGGGAAGTGGAATTACTTTGAAGAATTTTTGGCTTTGCTTTTTAATAAAGCCATGAATGGAAACCACTGTACTCCATGTTTCACGCTCATGATATTTTTGGCAATGGGTTTGATCGTGCCTGGGAAAATCTGGAGTAGGATATTTTGCAGGGGTCAGTCAGCTCCCTAACAGATCACAACAGATGCAATATCAAAATAGTTCGATGTCTGATTTGATTAAAAATTCCCACCATGAAATGCAACATGGCCTAATGTTACCAGTGGTGTTCCTTGGTGCTTTTATCCTGGCAAATTAACTCATAATTGCTAGAAACGGTGAGGCTAAGTAAGTATAGTAGAGAAGATGGAAAATACATGGAAGCTCTCCAAGAATTTCACGGTAATAGTGTGTGTGGTGGTGATATTGGTGGGCAAAAAAATGTAGAAAGTCCCACTCAGTATGTGCTTGAGTTACTTGGGTCTCTGAATTGTCTTAATTCTCCCCTGACATTTACAAATATAAAAAAATATCAAGATGAGCCGGGCGATGGTGGCGCACGCCTTTAATCCCAGCACTTGGGAGGTAGAGGCAGGCGGATCTTTGTGAGTTCGAGGCCAGCCTGGTCTACAAAGCGAGTCCAGGACAGCCAGAGATATTCAGAGAAACCCTGTCTCGAAAAACCAAAAAAAAAAAAAAAAAAATATCAAGATGAGTTCCTCCTCGGGTACATCTTCAAAATTATATGTTGGTTCATTCAGGAGGAAGGGTAAAGTTCTTCTTCAAGCTAAAGTGGACAGATCATTTCAAACCACAAGGACAATAGAGAAGGAGATTGGAACAGAAGTAGGAATGGGATTGGAGATGGGATGAAGATGGAGAAGAGGATGGGAATGGAAACAGGATGAACCTTTGGAAGATCATGGGGCATGGGATAAGTATAGGGATGGGGATGGGGATGTGAACTGATACAAATAGGGAAGAAGATAAGGATGTGGATGCAGATAAGATGGGGTTGAGGTGAAAATGGAGCGCTCCACCAACCCCTCTCTATTTCCTACAGTATGGTGGACTAAGGTTCCTATTTACCACACAGATTTTTTTAAATCTCTACTTCCTCTGAAAAAGAAAGGTCAAGAATTTAAAGCAAAAAGAAAAGAAACCACAGTCACAACAAATTTTCAGTTATTTTATTACAGAATGTAGATATTCTTTTGGTAAAAAATATTCAATTATTGGGAAGATAGGAAGTGCATAGAAGTAATCTCTGCTTCTTGATTTCTATTTCAAAGAAAATACCACTTGAAGGTTTATTATTTCAAGCTTCCAGAGATGTTTATGAATGTCTAGGCATATATTTTAATAGAAATGGAACCACATACATTCACTTAGTAAGTTCCATTTTAACTTAATGAGATATTGTGGAAATCTTTTCAGGTAATTTCATGTAGACCTACTTCATTCCCTTTTTTAAGGTCTCTGTAATATCCCATAATGCTATAATTTACTTAACCAATGTCTTCTTGACGGACACTTAGATTGCTTTCAGATTTGTGCTATTACAAACAGAACTGCAATGGAGAGTCTTGTGTATGCACCTTTCTTTGCATACTTATATGATTATCTTCAAAAGTTAAATTCCAGGAAGTAAAATTGCTAGATCAAAGGGTATGTATAATATGCATTTGGAAGTTCGATAGACTATGCCAAATTGTGCCCATCTCAATTCAGATGTTACGATCTCTCTTTAATGACCTGCATTTCTCTGATGGGCTTAAAATAAGAATCCTAAAATTCATGGAGTTAAGAAAGGAAGGAGAGAATGTTATTCTGAGGGACTACACTCTCCTCTTATGGTGTTTTTTTTTTTGGGGGGGGGGAGGTAGTGGGACAAATTGAACCCAGGGCCTCCTACTTGCTAGACAAGCTCTGTATCACACTCCGAGCTTGTGACACCCTTCCTTACTTTCCATGCAAAGCATTTGAAGAGGCATCACTGAAGCAAGGTCTAACTTGTGGTCCTCCCTTAGTACTTATCCTTTACTAGCAGCTGTGCTGCAGGGTGGCCGTGAATCCACACCTACCCTTGCTGTCCCGCTTTCTCATTTATAATTCAAAGGTGTTTTAAACTTGTCTCCTCTCCTCATCTGCTGTACCTCTGTCTACCTGGTAGGGATATTAAAATAATGTCTAAGAAAGCTGACTTTGTCAAGTTTCTGCAACCCCAAGAGAAATTCCTGGTACAGCAGTGTGATTTTTTTTTCAAACCATTACAGGAGAGAATGTGATCAAGAGCTTGAGAATCCAGTAAAAAAAAAAAAAAAAAAAAAAAAAAAAGTAGTCTCTTTTGTGGGAGAGGTATGTAAGGGCCCAGTCTATAAAATGCCCTCAGGCCAAATTTATATAGTTATTGTATCTGAAACTCTGATGTTATGTTAAGTAAGAATTTTTTTTATTTCCCACCTACCATTGGTAATCTTATTACCTGACATGTGCATAAGACTTTGGCTTGATTCACCCAACATTTTGGAAGTCCTGTGAGTGACCAATCATGTTAAAGAACACTGGGAGTCATATGAAAAGCATATGCCCTCTCTTGCTGTGAAGTATAGCTAGTGGGGGAAGACAGAAACAAGATCATCCATGTAGAAATGGAATGGTATAGATGGATGTCATTTCAGAATGCTCTGTGGGGTTGCAGAGGTGTGCACACAGGTAGCTACTGGGGAAGCCTGGCTGGAGAGATGAGTTGTCTGACTTTCACTTTGATTAAATAATGAGTCTCCTTACCTAAAGGACATCTCTGGCCAGAAAATACAGCCTTTGGATAGGATGGAGCAAGTCTTAGGAGACAATGCTACAAAGACTTTATGCCCACATCTGAGGCTCAGACACACTCTGTAAGGTAAGGAAATTGGCATGTTGCAGTCATATTTGCCATGTGAAGAAAGAATTCAATTGACACGTAGGAAGGAAAGAAAAAAATCGAAAACTGCAGCTAATCAGCAATCCCATATTTGACAAAGGCAGGCAGGAGGAAGGAGTGGAAAAGAGGGAGGAAAGATGAAGAATAAAGCAAGGACAAATAAACAGAAAACAATGTTTGAAGCAGGCAGTATGTGGGATTCATGAGTAATTATCTCCATAACAACAATAGCTAACTATTATTTTGAGGGCCTACTCAATGTCAAGCACATGCTAAGCCTCTTTTAATCCTCTCAATATCTCTAAATATTTGCATTTGAGCACACTAATATATAACAATACCAAAGGCAGCACAGGTTATAGGCAGAGTCACCAGGATCTGAACTCCATATATTGCCAACAGTTACCCATCAGCCACTGCCCTACTTGGCCTCCCCAAGACAGCTGGTACTGTGCAAGACCTGATCTCACTTCCCTTTCCCATTTGTCCACCTTGACACCATAAAATGCAGATACTGCTTTTCAGAAAACTGCTTAACCCTCTTGTCTGGCAAAACTTCTAAGAGTTAGAAAGAACGCCAGTTCAAGTGCAAACCTTTGAGGCTTCAGCAGAGACAGCTCTCCCCCCTCTACCGGACGTGCCTTTAAGTTTTACTTCATTCTGCCACTTGTAAAGAAAATGCCTGCAGGCAGGTGCCTGCCTGTTAGTCTAACATCCCACCTTCCTGTCAGGTGGTTTTCCATTCACCGAGCCTTGGCATGTCCACCCGCATCTTCATCAAGATTTCCAAGATGGCCCTGACAAGCTTTTTGGGTACCTAAGACAAGCATGTATGACAGTTTTCCTTGACACTTGAATTTTTAAGAAGCCTCACCCCGGAGTCATAGGAAACCCAGCACTAAAGAAGCCAGATATTTTTCAAAGAAGCCACGTTTTCACAGCTTCTCCCTTGATACGTGTTCTGTGGCAGGGAGAGATGCTGCAGGATCCACCTGGGAGGGTATGAAGCACCATGACCAGATTTTCATGTTGGTTGCCTTATTTAATGGCACTGCTTCTCCCCCACCCCCCACCCCCGACAACTGAAATGTATGGATCTGCTCTGTGCATTGTCAGTGGCTGGCCTACAAACACACTTAAATGGCACACTTCTACACAGCACTAATTTCTGAGTGTCTAACAGATATATGCAGCAGGCAGATGTGTCACAGGGGTTGCTGTAAAACTTAATTAATATCCCTGAAGAGCTCTTATATCATTTCATGAAGAGTTCTACATAGGAAGAAAATATTATACCTACGGGTACTGCGAGTATAACGAAATGTGTGTAAATAAGCTGATGGGTTTTCTTATATTTTCTTATGCCTCCAAGAGTGTGATGTAAATTCTAATGGAAAAATAAATTGCATTAAAGATAATCATTTTTATTTTAGAGTTTAAAAAAAATAGAGAGTAGCATTGCCCTATCTGGAATGCTACATCACTGTACGCCTATCTGGAATGCTACAACACTGTACGCTTGTGCACTGAGAAACAAATCTTTAATTCATAACAATGAGGATCAGCTTTTTCTTTCATTTTCTTTCTCTTCTTCCAGCCCTGTATCTGAGGTCAGTAGCTGGGGCTAATGAAATAGTTCAGTCTGAAAAGGACTTGCTTCCACGCAAACCTGACGACCTCAGCTAGATCCTAGCACCCGAGGAAAATGCTGTGGTGTTCTGTACTTTACACTCCCAATGCTAAGGAGGCAGAGGAGTGGTGGCTCCCTGGCGCTCACTGGTCAGTTCTCTTAGTCTAATCCAGAAGCCCAGGTTCCAATAAAAGACCTGGTCTTATAAAAACAAGACGGAGAACTCCTGAGGAATAACACCTAAAGATGAACTCTGGGCTTCACATGCATATGCACACATGTGTGCACATGTATGACCTCTTGAATGTCTGTGTGTGTGTGCGCACACACACACACAAACACACACACACACATAATGCTGTCAGTTGTCCTATTCCACTTGTAATGCTGTAACAGAATACTTGAGACTTGTTAACTTACAATGGATGGAAAGCTCTTGACTTACAACTAATGGTTCTGGAGGCTGGGAATTCAAGAACGAGGGGCCAGCCTTTGGCAAGGATCTTCTTCTCTCCATGGTCCTATGTCGGTAGAGCAGGGAGGGGCAAAAGAGAGGCAGACATACAGCTCAGGACTTGCTATCTTTGAGCAATTGACTTCCAAGATAAGAAACAACTCTTGCAATGATTGATCTGTCCAAGGAGGTGGAGTCCTCATGGCCCAGTCATGTCTCAAGGGTTTATTAATACTGGAATGACGCCATAAATTCAGTATCAGTTAGAAGAGGGGCAAGCATTCAAACAATGGCAGCAGATGAACAATAATTCAAATAAATCAATTCTGTTTCTTCTTCTCAGTCATGCCTGAAAGAATCTTACAAAATGATGAGTCTATTTTTTAACCATTTAACCGTTATAGATAAATATTCTTTCCTCTTTTCTGCTCTCCTTCCTTCATTATTTCCTTTTTCTTCCCTTCCTTTCCTCTTCCCCCTTTCTTCCTTTCTCCCTCCCACCCTTCTTCTATCCCTACAACAAGCAGGTCTTGATTACCTCCAAAAATCTAAAAATATTCACTCTTGATTTGTTGTGATTTTTGTTTTGTGTGTGTGTGTGTGTGTGTGTGTGTGTGTGTGTGTGTGTGTGTGTGGAGATTTGTTTGTTTGTTTTGTTGTGTGTGTGTGTGGAGATTTGTTTGTTTGTTTTGTTGTGTGTGTGTGTGTGTGTGTGGAGATTTGTTTGTCTGTTTTGTTGTGTGTGTGTGTGTGTGTGTGTGTGTGTGTGTGTGTGTAGATTTGTTTGTTGGTTTTGTTGTCATCGATTTGTTTTTTCATTCCTTTCTGTTTCTAGTGTGTTTTAGGAAGCACTAAAGTTCATTTTTTATTTATGTACATATATAAAAACAAATTTCAATTTTCCTTTTATATCATATAAGACATAATTTGATTTCAGAAAAACTGTAACAAACTATATATATATATATATATTTCATTATAGTCTTATTTCACAAATAAAGAATAACATATAATAAGTTTTTTAATGAGAAAAAATTAAGTTTAATTAAAGGGGATTGAGAGGTTGATCAGCATTTTTTTTAATTTATTTTTTATTTCTTCAAGTTACATCTCAATCGCAATCCCCTCCCTACTCCCCCCTCTGGTCCCACCTTCCCACCCTCTTCCCCTTTAACTCCCCCATCCACTTCTTTTTTTTTTTAAGTTTAAGGTACATCTTTTCACCCCAACAGCTCCCCCTTTTGGTCCAACAAATGGCTCTTTCTTTTATAACAACAAATACAATACAAAACAACAGAAATGACTATTTTGACTATTTCTGCCACAATTATGAGAATTATAAGGCTTAGAATACATTCCCAATGTCCAGTCCATATTTGGCACCTGACTTTAATATTCTACTATCTAACCATCTCCATGAGTTTAAAGTTCTATATTCAACTCAGCTTCCATCCTAACTTGCATCACAATTTTAAAAACATCTTCTTAGCCGGGCGGTGGTGGCGCACGCCTTTAATCCCAGCACTTGGGAGGCAGAGGCAGGTGGATCTTTGTGAGTTCGAGGCCAGCCTGGTCTACAAAGTGAGTCCAGGACAGCCAAGGATACACAGAGAAACCCTGTCTCGAAAAAAACAAAAAAATAAATAAATAAATAGATAAATAAATAAATAAATAAAAAATAAATAAAAACATCTTCTTAGATCCAGAACACCCTCTTAATTCCTAAACAACTCAAAATTTAACCATGAGACTCTAGCTATCTAGTCTTCAACCACATCAGAGACCTGAGAGGAATAAATATATCTGATTATACAGGAAGTACAGGGCCAGCAGCTTCCGAAACTAAGAAATTACATACCAGTGTCTGCCTGGACAGTTCCCAATTTCTCTCCATACATTACAGCAACATTCTTTAGCCATTTGACCCTGTTTCTCTCACAGACATTGATTGTAAAGCAGTAATTATAAGGACTTGCCTCCCCTGTCTTGGCAGAGCTAGGCTGTCGACTTACCTGCTTCCAAGTTTTGTCCTATTTGGACAGCGTTCTGTCCACAGCTGAAGCAAAGGGTTTTTCTTGCTAAGTGATAGGCTTGAGACTAATTCAACCATCTCCAATTGGAGATTCTTCGATGCTTATCTTCTATTTGGAATAGAATAGGGGGTGCTGTCAAGAACTGACATGTCTCAATATCAAAAAAATCTTAAGTTAAGAAAATATCTTTGAATTCCATATTCTACAGTTCTCTTGAGGTTTTTGAAAACCACCTATCTATCTCCTTATATTTGGATAAGCAAATGTTGCTTGTCTCTTAGCAACTTGATTTATGATTAACTTAGAAAATAACAGTGATAGACTGTCATAGCACCTAACAAAACGTCATGCTTGAATGACTATTAGTTTGCATTTTTTAATTATCCTAAACAGTTTATGACAGTTACTAACAAAAGGCCAAAACTTCACATTTCATTTTTAAGCATTACCTAGGAACAATACCTTAAAAAGAATTAACCTTAATTTTGTATCAATATACAAAGTTCAATACCAATGTGGCCAAATAAAATCTTAATTTTGTATCAATATACAAAGACCAATACTGATGTAGCCCAATATAATCTTAATTTTGCATCAATATATAAAGATTGATACCAATTTGGCCAAATATAACCTTAATTTGTATCAATATACAAAGGTATAAGAGCATATTCAATAATCTGTCCTTTTTTCTTTGTCATTTCTATATCCCATTTTTTTTCAACTCTTTTCACCCCTACATAGGAGAAGGATACAGAAAAGAAAAAGAGAGAAATCCCTGAGTCTACCCTCCAAAACCTATTTAACAAGACCATTTAACAGCTTGTAATCTCTTCCCCTAAATAACAAGATTATCTATAACCCATCAAATGACCAAAGGGGGGGGGGGGAATCACCCACCCCACCTTGTGGAGATGGGACGTTGCTCTCTTAAAATGACTTCCTCCTGATTTGGGACATAGTAAACCTGTTTGGAGCCCAAATAAGAATAAAAAAATGGGGCTGGAGAGATGGCTCAGAGGTTAAAAGCACTGGCTGTTCTTCCAAAGGTCCTGAGTTCAATTCCCAGCAACCACATGGTGGCTCACAACCATCTACATTGAGATCTGGAGCCGGGGCATATATGTAGAGCAAATACTGTATACATAATAAATAAATAAATAAATGTTTAAAAAAAAAGAATGGAAAAATGGTTAGGCATGTTAATAAAATCATTTGATGTTCAGTCCTTTTGTGCTCATCTATTTAAATGTCCTAAGAAGTTTGTAGACAGAAGCTGAACTTCAGGGCTTTACTGAAGTTCTGGCTGGAACAGTCTGTGGAGCTGAACAATCTTAGCAATTTTGAGTTGTTGTGGTTGTAAACTTTTGACGAAACAGCTACTGAGGAAGTCTGCAAAGCTGGATCGTCTGGGCTACTTGTCTTCTTTGGTGTCTGATATGTTTTCTTCTGAGATTTCAGTTGTCCAGTTGTCCCTGGATTCCTTAGATGGATGCTTTAAATCTCCTGGAAAGATAATAACAGAGCCCTAATCCTAACTCTGGAACACTACATTTGGGGGGGAGGGGGGGCAGGTAATATTTTTTCCTGGAGCAAATTTGTTTTTTTGACAATATAAAAAGTATTATCCATACATTACAGCATCAATCTTCAGCCGTTTGGCCCCAAGATCTACCTTAAACTTAAAAAAAAAAGGGGTAGAGGATGGGGGGGTTGAGGGGGAGGAGGGTGGAAGTGTGGGACAGGAGGGGGGAGTAGGGAAGGGATTGTGAAGGAGGGGGGAGTAGGGAAGGGATTGTGATTGAGATGTAACTTGAAGAAATATAAAATAAATTATAAAAAAGTATCTTTCAATTGCATTAAAAAAAGAAATTATTTTGATATTTGGAACTAATTTAAGTGTATATATTTTGAGATCTCAAACGACAAAAGAAATAGCATATAATAAGTTTTAAACTGGGGGAAAAAAGTTATATGGCCAAGTCAAGCATTGTAGCATACTCCTTTAATCCCAACACTCAGTTAGTCAGAGGCTGGTAGATCTCTGGAGTTCAAGACCAGCTGGATCTAAATAGGAGCTCCTAGGCTAGTCAGGGATAAACAGTGATATGTGGACTGAAAGAAGAAAGGGGGGAAGGGAGGAAGGAAGGAAAGAAAAAAAAACTCATGTGGTCAAATCATCAAAGTAATAATTATTATAGAATAGTGGGATAGTAAAGGCTTATGAAGATTTACAGTACTTTCCTTAATTCTGTAGGCTCTATTATTTCTCAAATACCAAGGAACTTATACTAAAAGCTAGTAACATACTCAGATATTCACTGACCAAAATATTACCAATAAGATGTGATTTTTAGATCCTCTTTGATCTCATGACAGAAAACTGAAGTTCAGAATGCCTACAAACTCTGGCTCAGAAGGACTTGGTGATTTCACTATCTGAAATCAGACATAATTGCTGTGTCATCATAAACTTTTAAAATCCATGCGTACCCACATAGACTTTCACCAGGTCAGGCAATATTTGGGCCTGGTGAATGACTGTTGCCTATGTTATAGTTCTGTGAGGATGGGCTAATAATAAAAACCCTTGTAGAAATGTCATGAATAGGCAGCTTTGCTAAGCTCTAAGCCCTCCTAGGCTCTCAGTGAAATCTATCTTCTGATATGAAATCTGGCCGAGTTGTGTTGGAACATTTTGGAAAGTACAACGTGATTCTGCTCACTTTGCTCCTCCTGAAACCTGGCTCAGTGGTGATGCTTCTTAATTTGTAATTCATTAAGTTTTGAAAGCAAACTCAGGATGCATATAGGATTCAAGGAGACTGGGAAAGTATGTAGTGCCAACTACAATCTGACCTTACTGAGAGGTTCAATGTTGATTGTCATTTCCTATACTTAGAAACTAGCTAGAGGTTTCCTCTGCATGCTAAATGCAAAATGGCCATTCGGCCATTCAGTACAGCAAGTCTTTTCTGAAGATGAGCCCTCAAAAGAATTGAATGCAGGCACCCAAGACAATATTTACACTGCTGTCCACAGCAGCTCCACCTCCAGTAGTATATGGTGGGAATAATTCAAATGTCTATCTATGGATAAATGAATGAAGCAAAAGTGATAGCTATATACAAAGGAATAGTCTTTGGCCCCAAAAAAGGAATGTGATGGTAGTACATGGTACAATGGGTGTTACATGCTACAACTGGGAAAGGGGGGGATGCATTTAAAATTCAGGCCGGGGACAAAAAAGACAAACACTAAAACTCCACAATGTATAAATTTATTTATTGTGAAGTTTCAAGAATCGGAAAACCCCTACAGACAAAAGCCAACCCCGTGGTTGCCAGCAGTGAGGTGTGAGAGAACACATGAATAGTGGGTTTCTGCTAAATGGACTTAGAGGCTTGCAGGTAAGCAAGTAGTAAAATTTCTTTAGAACTAAATAGAATTGGCTACCATTCCATATTGTGACTATACAGTTGCTACTTAACTGTCCATGTGAGAGTGTCATGGTTAATTTTATACTGTTAACTTTATTTCAATTCTAAAGCTTTTAATAGAGGAAAACAGTTGGAGGACCACCATGGACCTTGTAGGTACTAATGGTGTACCCACAGGAGAGATAGCAAGACAGTGAGGCTAGAAAATGAATCTTCTGTTCCAGGCCTTCCTTCCTTTCTTCCTTCCTTCCTTCTTTCCCTCCTTCCTTCCTTCCTTCTTTACTTTTCCTTTTATTGAAAATAGATTTTGTTTTCTGGAGAATATATTCTGATTACAGTTTCCCCTCCTCCTGCTCCTCTCACTTCCTTCTACCTCACCTTCTATCTAGGTCCACGCCCTCTCTGTCTCTCCTTAGAAAACAAACAGGCACCCAAGGCATAATAATACAAAAACAAATAGTCAGAATATAAAAAGATATTTAAAAAAGACAAAACAAGAAAAAGGGGCCAGAGAAGAAGCACAACAGATACATATAAACACAGAGACACACATGTTGGCATACACAGAAATCCCATAAAGACATAAGACCAGACCAGAAGCCATAGTATATATGTAAAGGACCTGTCAGGTGAAGAGAGAGGGGGGAAAAAAGGCCCTGACAACACTATGAGACAAAAAAGAACCTCCAAAGGTGATGTTGAGTTCATTTTCTGTTGACTATCAACTGCTTGGCATGGGGTCTACTCCTAAGAGCAGTAAGCTTACCCAGTGAGTCTCTCTTAGAGAAAACCAAATTTTCATTTGCAAGTGACAATCAATTGGAGATAATTTCTGGGTTAGGGATGGGGACATGGGTCCATTTCTCCTTTCAATCCTAGGACCCCATCTGGTGCAGACCCATGTGGGCCCTGTGCCTGCTGCCACAGTCTCTGAGTTCATACGAGCTTTGCTCATGTTGATTGATTTAGATTTCCTGAGTGTCCTCCATTCCCTGTGGTTGTTACACTCTTTCCACCTCCTTTTCCACTGGGTTCCTGAAACTCCAGAAGCAGGGATTTGATGGAGATATTCCTTTTAGGACTGAGTGTTCTAAAATCATGCTCAGGGAAGTACAATTTGAAGTCTCTACACCGTGATTAACTTGGAGGTTACAACACAATATATATACCAGGACATCTGAGTGATTAAAACTCGTACACAGATCCGGGTGCACACTGTGTTAATATCTGGAAGATGTCAACATGATCCCCTTCAGCATCATGGTAAATGAAGCTCTTCCTCCTTAACAAAATCCTTTAAGTACCAAAGAGAAGAAAATATAAAGCTGTACAAGAGGGCTCCTTTGCTATAGAGGGGAGGGAAACAAGAGAAACTAAAGGAACCTCTCCGCGGTGAAGGGGGTGCTTTCCAGAGTTGAAAGCCACCCTGGTTCTCTTGAAAGTGATTTAGGTGAGAAAATGGACCATGAGATCTTCATGTTCACAGAGATATGACACCTGTGAAGATAAACTGCCTTACAGGTGGGCAGGGACACGTAGATAAGGAACGAATGTATTACCAAAAATCCTTACAGACTTATGGGAAGATTGTCTGTGAGCTCCCAGTTACAAATGAGGAGCTGGACCAGAGATCAGTACACAGGGTTGTGTGAAGATGTACAATCATTGCATCATTGAGGGACAGAGGGAAGGCCAGAGCTGTAAAATGCACACTGTCACTAGTGGAATCTTAGAAATTAAGTTTTTTAGAAATTCAGTATCCCACTATTTTCCAACCCTTGGGTGTCCACAATAGAAATAGTCAGCACACTCATGCCTGTCATACCTCAGCAGTGAAAGAGAAGTTGAAAATAACAGCTTCAGGAAAATGAGGAGGAGGAGAGCAATAAATGAGGAGGATGGAGAGGTAGTTGCCAATAAATAGTTGCTTTCTTTGCAAGCATGAGGACCTGAGTTCCATCCTCAGAACCCATGTAAATAAAACAAAACAGCAACAACAAACACCAGGTGTGGTGGCATACCACTTATAATCCCAGCAAGTTCCAGGCCAGTGAGGTACCCTACCTCAAAAGATGGGCAGTGCCTCTGCCTCTGCCATTAGTGGTTCCCTAGGAGGGTGAGACTCATTTGCCATGGCATCAAATGACATTGTGTTATAAGCATACGGTTACTGTGTAATTCAAATGCTGATTTCTGTACCCCCTCCCATATCTGGTTGCAATTCTTGTTCTGAGAGTCTCCTGACTTGATGTTGTGTAAATACTGCTCCCCTGATACAGAAATAGAGCAGCTTACAGCCTATCACTGAGCAGGGGAAAATATAGGGCTGGACTTCCTGCCCTCCGGGGAGGAGGAGTTAGAGGAAGAAGGAGGGATTCAGCCACAGGCAGAGGTGAGAGACAGACCAGGAGAAAGCCAACTGAATCAAAAAAGGCACACAGTGCACGTACCTCTGGGAGGAAGCCAGACTAGTTTAGGGAGGGAGTTAAGAATAGAGAAATAACTGCTCAATTGTTGTGTTGTGAAGTTTGTTTAACAATAATATAATAGAGTCTCAATTATTTGGGTGACAGCCAGGTTAAGAAAGAAACTGAGAAACTAGCACAGCTTTATAAGATTAATAGCAACACTGTGTGGCATGTGGTCATGATCAGTGGCTATAGCTCAACTTGACTTCATACTTGTGGCCTTAGTACTAGATATTATATTTGTTATGGAAAAGGTTGCAGTTTGGGGCATGACATATCAAACTCTTCTAAGAAACAGATTTCTGGGCTAAGAGTTTCGATCCATGTTCTTTTTCACCCTTTTCCATGGCTTTGGAATGTAGGTTCCATTTTATTCTCACTTTCCAGAGGTATATGAGGCTACGGAGAGGAGCCGCCTTTCCCAATGCCATACCATGCCCCGTAGAGTTTGGAGTCCAGCTGTACCTGGGTCTAAAACAACTCTGCAATCATTTGTGTTTTCCTTCTCTAGACATTCTTGAATACCAACTATGAATTATAAGAGATATTAAAAAGCAAAAGGGGGAGCAAGCTGGCCTTCACAACTTGACGGGAGAGACAAGGCAAAAGTGTAAGGCAGGTATAATAACAGGACGACAAAGGATCCACCCCAAGGTTCTGACTCTGTGCGGTGGTGATGGGAGAGAGCATCCTGCTTGGTAATTGTATCTAAAGGGGCATGTTCTCCCTTCATCCACCCTGGCAACTGGGGAACACCCACATAACCCTGTTTAAAATGGCTGTCTCTGTATGTCCACTGTATGGTGAACTCAAGGTCAAGTTTGAAGTCAAAGTCACAGGTCTTTGTTTTGTCACCTGATGTGTGTGTATTTCTGAGAGTGACAGAGACAGCGTGTGTGTGTGTGTGTGTGTGTGTGTGTGTGTGTGTGTGTGTGTGTATGTGTGTGTGTGTTTCAGGACTCCCACCAATTAACTTGATTTTAAAACAGTAACCAAATTATTTAACAATGCCAGAGTTGGGAAAATGAAGTTTCCTTATTTTGTTGGAAAGACTCAGAGACTCAGAAATGAATTTGCTCACAAAACACCAGATTTCTTTAGTGACCTCGGAGACGGAGACCTTACCACCATGCTGCATAGTGTATCATTCCATGAAGGAGAAAATAAATTTTACAACAACAACAACAACAAAAAATGCTACGTTATGTCACAGTGTGATACAACTTAAATGCCAAGAGTTGAGGCTTCTATTTAGAACACGGAAGGCAATAAATTGAGCTGCTAATGATTCCAGCTGTGAGTATTTTTAGTACAGCTGCAAATTTTGAAAAGAGCAAAATAGAGAATTTTCCCATTGTTCGTGAAACAGTCAAATACAGTGGCACTCTGTATGAGCTGAAACGTCCTTTTTTTTTTGGCTGAATCAGCATCTAATCTGAGGGAACTGTGACAGGAAACAGACTTCCAATTACATTAATTTGATTATTTGTTTCTTGTTGTTGTTGCCGTTGTTGTTTTTAAGTCAAGTACTAGCCATTTAGATCCTTTTCAAGTTTTAATTTTAAGATCCATAGTTTACTTTTCAATCCAAGTATAAATTCTCAAATGGAGGAGACAAACACTTTAGCTATCTCCCCAAATCCCTTCTCTTCCTCAGAAAATCATTTGGAGAGCGAACAACACATTGTAGTAATGAGAATTCATTCTTCGACAAACAATTTAAGTGATTCTGGGTCATGTATATGTGTCAAAGAGCACATAGCACATAGTTCCTGTCCTTGAGACTTTAATACCCATGTTCATTAGCCATTCACGGAGAAGGCACTCTAATGACACGCAGTGTGAATAAACTCTCCCCACATTTAAGATCCCCTATCAAGTGCATGATCAACCTTCCAGAGAGATGAGAAAACCCGTCCAAGGACGCATGGTGATCAACATGGAGCCTGGGTTCAAACACTACCTGTCTACACTATGAGGAAGATGACAACTCCCCTCTTGGTGTTGTCCTATTGCTTTCTAAAATAACAGAGTCAGTAGTAACAGTAGAGAGGATTTATATGTACAAAGAGAGCTGACCAAATATTGACTGGCCTGTCCCTCATGCGTTCACAACTTTCCTTTCTACTTTTAATAGAGAAATTTGATTTCTCAGCCGTGTGTTTGTTTTGTGAAAGACAGAGTGCCTAAAAGATCACTTGGCTGTGCAGAACAGCAACCACCTGCATCTCTCCCAGCCTCCCCATCTATTTCCATCTCAACCTGCACACTCTCTTTGTCTCTCCTCTTTCGGGTCCCACCTCATGGTTCTTGCCTCTCTCTCCCAGGAATCCACCCATCAAATTTCTTCTGGACTACCACCATCACTTCCCTACTAGATAATATAATAATGGTGGCACGAAGGATAGAGGTTATTTAACCTCTCTCCAGCTAAATGTTTTATTATAACTCCTGAGAACCTAATTACAGTAACTTTACATGCTACAGTACACTTTATGGCCTGTCTCTTTATTAAACCTACTCCTTTAAAGACAGTAAACCCAATGTTTCAAAGGGCATGGCAGGCTGGATGAGCTTGAGGAAACCTTGAGTCCCATTGCACACCTGACCTCCCTCACTTAGTCCCCCACCCCTGTTCCTGCTTCCTGCTGGTGTTCTGCCTTTCTCCTTTTGCTGGCTTTTTTTTTTTTTGTCAAATTTCAGTCACCTCCTGGATGATTTTTAAAACGCCTCAGGGATTAGTAGACCGTGTATCAATATTTTCATCCGCTTCTCTGAATACCTGTGGGTTTATTTACTGGCAGGGGAGGGGTCAATTTTCTCAGGAAAACAACACTTGACACCTGTCCTGCCTGGTAGCCACAGCTGCTTTTCTCAGCATGTGGCACAACATGGAGACCCTCCAACCGACCTTTGCAGTGGTTCAAGAAGCGTGCTCACTGAGGCCGGATTTGTGTGCGCTAGAGGAATAGTGAGTCCTCACAGGTCGCGTGCTCCATTGTCACGCTGCACTGTAATGATATAGCAGGAGATAGAGTGAGAGAGGAAGGGAGAGAAGCAGGGGAGGAAGAAAGCCTGACCTTTAGAGTTGCTGCAGCAGGATTATTTGTGTAGTACATTTCTGTTTCGAAGCCCTGTTGAGGTTTCCCCCTGGGAATAAAGCCAAACCAACAGGAAACCGGGAAACCACCTCTAAGGACCCCACTGGTTTGTTGCCTGCTGGAAAATAGTACTTGGTGTTAAAGGATTTTATGTATTTATTTGTTTCTTGCTTTGGTCAAGTTTAAGGTTAATGACAAAGTTTACTTGTGATGGATCAGAGGCAGAAAGAAAAAATTACTGGATAGAAATCCCTTGTTGGAGCCTCCAGTTCTGGAAGCTTCCCCTGTAGATTAGTCAAGCGCTCTGTGCATCAAGGAAGTAAAATAAAAAGTCACAGCTTTCTAAATCGGCCGACTCCTCTCGCAAGGATGCTACATCTAGGCTTTTCATTTGTTAGACTTCCTTTGGAAAGCTCTCGTGGTTGTTTAATCAGAAAAACTATCTTTGCCGGGCATGGTGGCACATGCCTTTAATCCCAGCACTCGGGAGGCAGAGGCAGGCGGATCTCTGTGAGTTCGAGGCCAGCCTGGTTTACAAAGCAAGTCCAGGACAGTCAGGGCTGTTACACAGAGAGACCCTGTCTCATAAAACAAATAAACAAAAACAAACAAACAAAAAACAGAAAAGCAAAATAAAATAAAACAGTATGCCCTTAATTTCCTAAGCCAATTTGATGCAGAAGCCTGGTCTGCTCAGATTCCTCCTCAAATCCACATCTTTGCTGTCATGGAAAGTGCATGGGAGGATGGCATCTAGGTATGCTTCCCTCATTCTTATTAAATGGTTTTGTTTTCACTTGAAGAAAAGTGATGACATTTACCCAAAAGACAGATGGTGTAGAGAGATGCAATGATTACTGTGCTCTTAGGAAGTCACTGAGCCTCAGGATCCAGAGCTGAGCACCCAGACTGAGGGATAGTCTCCTCCTAGCCTTCCTGATCTATACTGAGCTCACCCCTGACCCCACCTATGTCCTTCAGGATGAGTGTTAGAATCCAGTCTTTGGTCCCCCACATTGCTAGGGAGGGAAAGAAGCACGTATCTCCACTTTGATTCTCTTATAAAACATCAAAGACTGGTTTCCGTCACCCTGTGAAGTGTTAGCAAACTCCAAGGACAGCACTTTGGGGGCCCCTCATTTGCCTTGCCTTTCCAAGGCACAAGTGGCCAATTCTGAGAGCAATTGAGTTGTGCTTGAAAAATGTCAAGTACATTTGGAAACTACACATTTTTTGCTGACGCCTGGAGTCCTGAGCAGAGCTATTTCCATGACCAACCGCTGGGAAGAAGTTCAGCTGGGGCATCAGAAATGATTCCCTGCCACACACTGAGCAGGCCCCTGAGGGGGAAAAGCTGTCTTAATAGCTGGGTCAGGGAGAAATCAGGAGTCTATAAGTCTTCCTGGGCCTCCCCACAACCATGTGACCATACCATTACCTTATGGCTCTTGTTTCTTTTTTATTGTATTTTACTCAATTTTATTTCATTTTCACTAATCAACTTTTTTTTTCAACTTAAAACAAAAACATGTAAAAAGAAAAGTTTGGGAATAGCCAATGAAATGACAGTTGCCTGATGGTTTGCGGTCGCAGGGCCAAGACCAGTCTTTATGCTGAAACACTTAGAAGACGTCATGACACTGTACCCAACAGGCATCTGTCATCACAGCCACACCTTAAACAATATACCCGTTAAAGTCTGGTGCATTCTCTGTCAGTTGTACAAAGTTGTAAACGTAATTAGAATTTCTTAATCTTTAATGCATTTTAAAATCACCCAAGACACAGCCAACGCCTTCCTCCAGGCATCAGGAAGCCCAGGAATTTGAACATTTTTTTGTGTTTATTTATTACTTCAGGTTACATCTCCATCCCAGTGCCCTCTTTACACCCCTCCCAGTCCCGCCCTCCCACCCTCTACCCCCTATCCCTTCCATCCCACTCCTCTGGAGTGGAGTGTCGCTACATAACTGTTTCCCACCCCACTTCAGCAGTCATATGAGGGCCAAGAGCTTCTTCATACACTGGGGGCCTATAAGGCAGCCCCACTAGGGCAAAGTGTCTCATTGATAGGTAACAAAGTCTATGTTCTTGTTTCCTTTGGTGTATTGGCTGCAGTATAGTTATCCTGTACTATATGACTAAAATCCGATTATAAGTGAATAGATGCCATGTGAATCCTTCTGAGTCTGGGTTAGCTCACTCAGGATGAGCTTCTCTAGTTCCATCCATTTGGCTGCAAATTGCATGATTTCGTTGTTTCTGATGGCTGAGTAGTATTCTATTGTGTAGATGTACCACAGTTTGTTTTTTTTTTATCCATTCCTCGGTTGAGGGACATCTGGGTTGTTTCCAGTTTCTAGCTATTACAAATAAAGCTGCTATGAACATAGATGACGATATGTCCTTGTGGTTTGGTGAGGAATCATTTGGATGTATACCCAGAAGTGGTATGGCTGGGTCTTGAGATAGAGCTATTCCAAGTTTTTTAAGTTATCACCAGACTGATTTCCATACCACTATAAACATTTTTTAAATGTTTATTTATTACTTCAAGTTACATCTCCATCACAGTGCCCTCTTTCCACCCCTCCCAGTTCCACCCTCTCCTCCCTCTCCCACCTGTCCCACTCCTCAGATGTGGAGTGTCCCTACATGTCAGCCCTGCTCAGTTCAACAGTCATGAACATTTTAACAGAGCACCCAAGTGATGTGTCCATAGAAGAGAACCTGAAGATCATCTCTTTCAGATGGCTTACTTTTTCTCTTTATTAAGTGCCTCAGATTAGCATACAAAATAATGGGTCTCTTCACAAGGACCATTTCTTTATCAACTTGAGGGAGGTTGCTAAAGTTCATCCTCAACAGATTTGTATCGCCAGGATTTGACTATATTCTAAGAGAAACCGGACTCTACATACAGTTGATATTTTTTGTTGTTTATTTATTACTTCAAGTTACATCTCCACCATTGACATTTTTATTTAGTCATTTTTAAGCACAAGAAATGGAAAAGGGATGATAACTACATGGGTTCCATCTAGCCATCACAGGCAACACAGTGTCAATGAGGAGGCCAGAAGCCGTGGCCTTCAGGGATAATGCAGGACCCAATATATGTGGGTCTTGTTTTAGGTGGGGTATTGGATCTTATATATAGAAATACACATGCTCACCTACTCACATAGGCAAACATGTGCATTTATTTACAAAGCATGTAGTCTATTCTAAAACCAGGCACTGGGGTTACTGAAGGAACCTTAATTTTAAAACAGAAGATATTCACAATACTGTGCTTGTAGCATTCATAATTTTGTACTTGAGAAACATTGTAGGTCATTCATTGAACAAAAACTTGTGTAGCCACTGTGGTACAGGCTCTCTTCTAGATGATAAATCATAAAATTAAATAAATCTGATAAATACCTCATTAGTCTACTCTTTCTAGCAACTCAGATCTGATGATTGATACAGACAATAAATAATGCACATATGCATATACATATGTGTGCATATAATAAAGAAAACAAGAGTGGCTATAATGGTTAGAGAGTAGTAAAGGATGAAGGAGACTTAGGAAGATCTCTGAGAAAATGATGATATTAAAGCAGAATGCAGAACAACATGAAGAGAGGACTATACAAATATTCGCAAGCAGCAGAGATATACAATGCCAAACTCCTGAGAGAGACATTCAAGTATGATAAAGAACATTGAAAGGAAAATATGACAGACAGAAGGGTGGAAGAGAGGAAAACTACGGGATTCGGCTGGAGAAGTGCCACGGTCAGGCCATGCAGCATGTTGTAGATCCTCAGAAAGCCCTGATGTCATTCTAAGTGGTACTGGAAAGCTTTCTTTAGGGGTTGAGGGGAGAAGAACAGAAATCTCTCTGGAAGGAACTAGAGGCAATAGACTGTGTTGTCAAAGGGGGTTTTATAAAAAAAAAAAAAATTAGAGTTTCCTGAGGCATGATAATCATATCCTTCTACTTATTCTTAAAAATAAGCATATCAAAATATCATTACATTCAATTTAAACTTCTTAACCTTCACCTTATTATTCTCACAGCTAAGACACTACTATTATTAATTAAATAATTAATATATTTATTTGTTTGTTTATTTATTTATTCTGTTCACAAATATGACTGATGTCCAGATTCTAGTGTCCAGACTCTAAAGGTACTGAGGGTTGTATCTACCAGTTTTGAGTATACAGGGGTTGCATGTTGAAGAAAAACTTGTCAAAATCGTAGGTGTTAGGCAGCACCCCAAATGCATGACGAGGCTCACAAATGCTCAAAGGGGCAGATGGAAAGGGTGCTGGAATTGGTTTCCCAGATAGGCAGTTGAGAGGTGAGGAGGAGTTAAGATAGTGTGGGTTAGGTGAGAGAGACCAGGGAGAGCCAATTCAATGAGGTTCACAGACTGGGAAGATGCTTCAGTCAGAAAGGACAGTAGCTGTGCGAGCATGAGGACCTGAGTTCAGATTCCACAACATCCATGTAAAAAGCAGAAGTGGAAACATTTGTACCTGTAACCCCAGGACTGTAAAGTAAAGAGGTGGAAAGATCACGGGGACTTGGTAACCATGAGCAAAGCTCCATGTGCAGTGAGAGGCTGTCTTAAGGGAGGGTGGCATAAGGTGATGGAATAGGATATGTAACATCCTCCTCTGGCCTCCCTCCCACACACATGTGTGTACACCACACATAAACTACAAATCATCTTTGCCTTTGTCTCTCCCTCTCTCTCTCTCTCTCTCTCTCTCTCTCTCTCACACACACACACACACACACACACACACACACACACACACACACACACACAAAACCAAAGGTACATCCCTGTTTTGTTTTTGTTTTTTGTATCCCAACCCCAAAAGGACAGCAACATGAACAATACTGTTCCAGGGCTGGAGAAATACGTGGGAAATGGAGAGCACTGGTTGCTCTTCTGGAGGACGCAGGCTTGATTCTCAACACCCACCTGTTAGTTCATAACCATCTAGAACTCTAGTTCTGGCAGATCTGATGCCTTCTTCTGGTCTCTGAAGACCCACAGAGGCAGACAAGTAGTACACAGACATGCAGGCAAAACATCCATACATATAATATTTAAAGAAGAGGAAGAGGAAGGGAAGAGGAGGAAGAAGAATAGGAAGAGGAGGAAGAAGAAGAAGAAGAAGAAGAAGAAGAAGAAGAAGAAGAAGA
>CAJQZJ010032904.1:2433148-2474669 GCA_907164525.1 Lophiomys imhausi
TCTCTCTCTCTCTCTCTCTCTCTCTCTCTCTCTCTCTCTCTCTCTCTGTGTGTGTGTGTGTGTGTGTGTGTGTGTGTGTGTGTTTGTGTATGTGTGTGTGTGTGTGTGTGCACTCTACTGGCAAGAAATACAAAGCTTTATTTATGTAAGTACATGTGCAGTCTTTATTGAGATAATTTATAGCATAAATAATATCTAAATATCAGTCGTTTGCTTTTATGTTACTTATATTAGTTGTTTTGCTAATCAGACACTTTTCTGACATGATCCTCAAGTAATAACAGGCTTGCTTGGTCTATATAAAGGATTCAAATGTTAAAAATACTTTAAATTTAAGATACTTTAATTTAAATTAAAATAAAATACTTTACATGTTTTTCTGTCTGTAGTCAAGATACAAATATTGATGATGGCAGTGATATTGCTTTCCGATACTTCTGAAAAAGCCTGGTAGTCCTCGGCAGAAAGGGCAGTGTGGTATAGAAGGTCTTTCTAGAACTCAAACTGCAGCTTGAACCTTGTCTTAATTGTGTTGGTATTGCTGTGATAAAACGCCACAACAAGCCGGGCGGTGGTGGCGCACGCCTTTAATCCCAGCACTTGGGAGGCAGAGGCAGGCGGATCTTTGCGAGTTCGAGGCCAGCCTGGTCTACAAAAATGAGTCCAGGACAGCCAGGGCTACACAGAAAAAACCCGGCTCCAAAAAACAAAAAAAAAAAAAAAAAAAAAAACGCCACAACCAAGGAAACGTACAAAAGAAAGTATTTAGTTGGACTTATGGCTCCTGAGAGCCGTCATGATGGAGATGTATGCCAGCAACCAATAGGCATGTCAACTGGAACAGCTAAGAGCTCATATCTTGATCTGCACATAGGAGGCAGAGAGAGAAAACACTGGGAGACCTCAAAGCCCACCCCATGTGACACACATTCTCCAACAAGGCCACACTTCCTAATCTTTCCCAAATTGAGAACCAAGTATTCAAACATAAAAGTCTATGGGGGCCATTGTCATTGAAACCATCAGAAAGCCCATATTGCATTCCTACTCCCTGAGCTTCAGGGTTCTCATCTATAAGCCTGGGCAGTCTTAGTGAACACACCATGGGACTTGTGTGAGGTGCGAGTGAAACAAATGGCGTGATAACAGCAAGATGTAAACAGCCAATACCTAAAAATACATTTACTGGCCGAGTGCGGGTGACGCACACCTTTGATCCCATCACTTGGGAGGCAGAGGCAGGTGGATCTCTGTGAGTTCAAGGCCACTCTGGTCTACATAGTAAGTACCAGGACAGCCAGAACTACACTGAGAAGCCCTGTATCAAAAAACAAAAATGCATCTACTGAAAGTATGAGGAAAAAGTAAATGCCTGTCTTGACAGTTTTACATTTTAGAATTGCAGCAAAAGTAACTACGAAATAGTAGGACTCAATAGCTCACCCACGTGTGCATGCATGCATTCATTTACTGAAGTCTCCCTTGGATGTTGGGATCTTAACTGGGGACTGGGAACATAAGGATGAACTAAATCCTTGGTGAGAGACACAGCCCATGCCCTTTAGCTGCTAGACTGTAGAATCTGATCAGCCATCCATACCTTTCAGCTCCCTGACGTGTCATTGTTTTAAATAAAGTATAGTCAGTTATACTCAAAATCTTATCTTTGGCATATATATGAAAGAAAATAATCTATTGTCAGGGAACTGATGCTCTGAGATGTATCTTTAGAGTGACTATCCTCTGAGAAGTCACGTGATTTTTTTCATAATTCATGTTCTATTAGTTATCACATTATAGGTCTGAATACCAATGACACCATGTTCAGTTGATGAGCAACAATGTTTAAGAACAAAAAGAAAAAAAACATGATAACAAGACCTAAAAATGTAGTCTGAACATAAAAGGTAACTAATGGTTACTGCTGGTGGCAGAAGAGATGAAAATGTACAAGAATGGAAGTTAAAAAAAAAAAAAAGAGGCAGTCTGGGATAATATTTAACAGCAGAGGTTTTTTGTTTTTTGTTTTTTTATCAAAAGACAAGGCTTTGGGTTCAAATGCTTAGCCAGTTAACTGACTTCTCCCAATCTGATGTCTCATATCTAAATTAGGGAGGGATATTATAACATTTAGTTTGTAAATGGTGGTGACAACACATTTCAAGTGTCTTTCAATTGCACATGTCTAATATGTGATAATACCTGGCATCGGCATTATTGTCACCATTTCTGAGTGACAAGACAAGAATTCACTTTTCATATTTGCTTTGAACACTTGGCCAGATCATTCTGGAAGGTAGAATCAAGATGCGTTTGTGAAAATTATAAAATTAGGCAAGCTTGTGGAATTAAGGTGCATCATCAGCCAAAGTAATGTTTGCTACTGCACCCCACCTGCCCACAAGGTAAGGTCAGCTAACCAGCATTTGACTAGAACTGTAAGAAAGGGCTGGAGAGGTGGCTCAGAGGTTAAGAGCACTGGCTGTTCTTCCAAAGGTTCTGAGTTCAATTCCCAGCAATCACATGGTGGCTCACAGCCATCTACATTGAAATTTGCCCGGGCATATATGTAGAGCAAATACTGTATACATAATAAATAGAACTGTAAGAAATAAAAGGAATGGCAGCTAAGCCTTCATTAGCCAGCCACACTCCAGCTGACTCCTTCACTCTTTCTTCGCAGGCACTTCCTCTTCAAGACGTCCTCCGGAAGCACACCCCTTTTCAGCAGCTCTTCCCCGGGATACCCTTTGACCTCAGGGACCGTTTACACACCACCACCCCGCCTGCTGCCACGGAACACGTTCTCCAGGAAGGCCTTCAAGCTGAAGAAACCCTCCAAATACTGCAGTTGGAAATGTGCTGCCCTGTCTGCCATTGCTGCTGCCCTCCTCTTGGCCATTTTGCTGGCATATTTCATAGGTAAGTCAAAGAAGCCTTGTCCACCATCCTGGTGGTGAGAAGATGGGGAGAGGGGCCATGGACGTGTGAATTTAGAAGCCCTCTGCTGTCTGTACCATTTGCCTGTTGGCTCCTGAAAAACATAATCGTGAGTGACGGATAGGAGTGATTTTTGTTCCTCCTAGAATCCATTCCAGTCATGACTCTAGCTGACATTTATCAGAGATGAAGTTAGGCATGCTGGCTGTGTCTCTTCTTGGAGAAGAGCTGAGAATTATCATTCCTGCATATCCAACCTCCTCTCCCACAGTAATCATCTAGATTTTTCTATCACTGGATTTGAATGCAAACCAGGGCTCTGCTATTCGTGCAGCATTGGTTCCCTAGAAACTCAAGAGAAGGAAGGATAGGTATTCTTGTGCACAGAACATCTTGACCAGGGAGAAAGCCAAACCAGCTCACTGACTTTCAGAGCTGTGGATCAAAAATGGGATTGAGAGGCCAGAGCCTATAACCCAGTCTTCGTCTTGACTCAAACACTCACACACAGTTGACCTTGTCCAGGGTCCTTTCTTTCCCTCCACTCAGCCTCAGGTCTTATCTCACTGTGTGGTGTTGAATTTGAATAGGGTTCGTGTCTTGCGGCAGCTGTGTCCTTGTGACTTATATATGTGAGAAAGGGTAGCAAATGGGTGAAGTCATTGGGGGTACCTTCCATCCTGTGTCCTGGATGTTTGTTTGCATCCATGAGGTACCACCATGTAACTATGAAAAACAGCACATGGTTGGGAGCTCAGAGGCAGGCTGCCACGTGCACACAAGCATCCTGGGCTGGACACAAAGCCCATTCACAGTTGCTGGCCCTGACAAAGAGCTCCATTGCATTGCTCTGTCAGCTAAGCTTGCCAATGGCAGATCTCCTGGCCCAGGCAGAGGCCATGGTAATGTTTGTTAAAGTTTATTCGAAACACTTGATCGTTCTGGCTTGCTTTTAGGGCAGCTATGACAGATCTCCCTGGTTTCGCTGTGCCATGTTGCAAAGCAAACCTATAAAACACCAGCTAAAAGAGGCTGACTCCAAAGCAGTGCCAAACATGCAGGGGAAAAAAAATTCCTCCCATTTAGGAAATAAAACAATGCTGACGATACTGCCCTTCCTTCTCCTGACATCAGCCCTCCTTTCTCACCCAATGGTGGAACTAACTTCCTTAATCCCATAATCCCTCTGGTATGATGCCTACTAGAGAAGACACAGGCCCAGGACTTCCCAGGGCATTTGACCTAAACTTACCTGATGGCAGATAAGTATAATGGGATGCCTCTAGAAATTTGGGGCCCTGACCAAGGTAGACTAGCATAAGCCCAAAATCAATATATACTTTTCATTGTCTTCCACTATGCTGACCTTAATACAGAAAAATAAACATTTATATATTCTTTACCAGCTACATGTGTCAGTAACGCCCTCCAAATTTGAGAATGCTGACACTCCAGGAAGAAGAAAGGTGCCATGTTTGTCTGGGATTTCACTAAAGATTTTTCACTCTAGCCCTCAACTCTCAATGGGAACTGAGGCCTGACACTCAACATCCGTAATTTCAAGTCACGTCTGCTTCTCACCTCTTCATGAAGGATACAGCAGTGGATTGAGTTGAACCCCGCCTCTCAATCACCTAACTGGGATTTTTGTGTTATTAGAGGGAATTCTGTGTGAGTCCCCAGGTAGCAGTTTCAGGGGCTTGGTGGAAGCAAACTGAATGTGCCTTTAGGGTCTTTGCATGATTTGGCTTTGTGTCAGAAACTTCAAAAAGGATCTATGTGCTCACTTCTCAGGCTTAACGTGCTACTGGGCCAGTGGGCACCATGGGGGGCCCAGGTTTAGAAATTGAGGCACTGCCTGCCCCTGCCAATGGCATCCCTAGTGTTTCTCCTCCTCCCTTTGCAGGGCAGAGATAGATGAGTAGCACCTGATTTATTGAACTTGATGGTTAAAATATAACAGCTTTCTGTAAGGGCGATCGTATAAATGGGCAACTGTGTAGTAAGAGTTTAATGTTTTAATCGGGTGTGTAACTCGTAAATGATGGATTAGGAAACATATTTATCCTCAGTCTGGAGACTACTGGAATCTGGGCCTGAGCATCTTACTATGGTTTATTGGTTTATAATCCATCATTTCCTATTTTATATGCTTTAGTTAAGATTATGCTTTGACCCTGGAGTATTGAAAAAATAGTCTATGGCTCAAATTGAGGGATGTGACAGGCCAGTTTGCCCAGCAGTGATGGAAGCAAAGGTGGAGCTACCAGCTCCTCCCCAGAGATGACCAGAGATCTGCAGGCTCAGTGAGGGGTCAGTATCCTAAGTGTTGATTTTGGCCCCAGTGATCTATTTCTCTGTGGAGAACCGCTTGCCTTCTGAGCCTTGGCTTCCTAAGTACAGTGTGAGGACATGATAGTTATTTACGTACAGAATCTCTGAAGTACAGTGAGGATTAATTAACGTGTATAAATCACTTTGAAGATGAAAAGCAGTATATTATTAATTACAAAGCTGCAGGGGCATAAACACTGCATTGCAAACACAGAGGAGAGTGTTGTGGGGCACAGGCATTGATTGTACCAACCTAGAACAAGCCATCAGGGAAAAGACAAAAGTGAAACACAAAATCCCAACCTCTTCCCCCCCACCCCCACCCTGCACCTGGTTAAAGAGACTGGCACATTCAAGACCTCAGTCCATTCTGGTTCACACACAGCTCCCTATTCCATAAGAACATGACAGGCTCTGAAATTGAAGCATCAGCCCCAGGACATTTATGAGGTGGCAGCGGGTTCAGGCCTGCCAGGCACTGTGACAAATAGGTCAAATTATCTTTCTTGCATGTTCAAACCCGTGGAGAGAAGCCTTTCCAGAAGTGAGCAATTTGGAATAGCTTTGCCCCATGACAAGTTCTTCCATACTTGCAGGCATGTGGGTAGGCATAGAAACAGAATGGCAGCCCTTGTACAAATTGGAAGACACGGGCCTTCACTGACTCAGGAAAGATTCCCCCAGTTCCTGCTCATGCAACTGGGGTGAAAGAACTTTCGTGAAATGTTCTTACATCTAATCCTCTCTGTGCCAGATTCCCCCAGCATAAAAACACCCTGGAAGAAATTACTCTGAGAAGCAGCATGAACCATCATGAGACCAGTTTGTAAGTCACTCGGCCCTTGGCCCGAACAGCTCCTAGTATAGGAGAGCTTGGCAGGGAAAGGCAAGGGAGGTGCTTCTATCATGAGAGATGACTTTCTTCCTTGGGTAGCTCAAGCGCTTTCATTGCCTGCAATGTCAGAAGTTCCTCTGTATTCCTAAGTTTTCAAGCTATATAGTCAGTACAGGTACCCTCAGCTATATAACATAAATGTGCTCTCTTTTCATCTTCCTGGTGTATATATATATATATATCACCACAGAAATTGGTTAGAACCCTCACCCCACATCAGGGGAGGAAGGTGCCCCTGACATGTGACTCTACTGTTAAATCCACAAGATCCTAGAAACCTAAAATAAGAGTTCACACAATGGTTCCCCGTAACACACAACTCAGTCTGTCATCCTTGAGTTACAAAGCATACATAACCCCTCTTAGGCTTCCATCAGTTGTTCCATGTGACCAGGAAGGGAAGTCAGTAGAGTAAAAGATAGGAGCATTTGTGTCATCCTAAATTAGTCTTTAGCTCTTCAGATTGCTGCCAAAATTATATACATACATATGTATATGAATGATATTAGAAGTCACCTTGTCTTGTTCACAGCTGTAATTCCTGCTAAATATGAAATACTGTGTGTTAAGCTCCTCAGCACGCTGGCTTCTGCTTCTCTGACTTTGATCTGTGAAGAACACGGGCCATCAACATGTCAGGATGTTAAAAGTGTAGTAATTTGGGGTGCTTTCAGTTTCTTTTGAAAACAATGAGAGATTATTTTCTATGGAAACTAAAAGCCTACCGTGTGTTTTAAGTTGCCATACTTGAAAATTGATATGTTGAGACTCATACTGATGAATCCTGCTTTCTCAGCTGCTATTTTGTGTATTCTCATCTCAAAAAGTAGAGCAGGTTTGGGGAAAACATAAAGAAAATGACAGCGAATGATGAGCACCTGGTGCTCGCCTGGCATCCTTTGTGAGGATGTGGTTTAGAAAAGTCCCAGTCCTCTCGTTCAGACCCATTGCTCTCGTGGGCTATCTAGGGAGATGGTAAGCCTCACCTGCATGACTTCCAACTCATGAGTTTGCCTCCTGTTATCCAAATGGCAGAATGCCAGGTATTAAATCTGAGCAGTCCAGCAAATAGTATTTCCATCTAACTCCCTGTCCCCAGATGGTCCAAAAGAAAAAAGAACTGCCCACCAATAAGCCAGGGGACCCAGTTGGGTGTTATCTGTTCCGATTGTATAACAGAGGGTTCATCTAATAGATATGCTAATGTGCTCTTAACCAGATAATAAAATCCTGTCGGCGCTTACACACCAGCGAGTCTTTGGTGGTAGGATTGTCATTTCATAGTTGCACTCCTGATTTCAGAGGGCCTGTCAATTTACAGGAAGAAAATTAAGTCATTCATTAGCCCAGGCCTATATCACCCGCAGCCACATGTACCATTTGTGCCTCGTGTTTGACACTGGACATAAATGAGGTCTGCTTCTGAAAGGGGAGTGGCTTCCTTAAGGACACATGCATACAATTTCAAGGGCCTGAGCTGAGACACTTCTGGATGGTCAGTAGATATAGACAACGTGCCTTGCTTTCCTCGCAAGATCTCTGTCCAAAGTCCAGGCAGTGCCCAATGCCAGCCATTCCTGCCTCATGGGCTAGGGTAAGAATGAGAGCAAGTGAACCATTCCGGGTCAGACTTTGTATTGTTAGTATGCTTAAGCAAAACCAGGGAGGTACAGTTACAACTGAAAGTCTGTACTGCAAGAATTATAGGGGAACAATACTGACATCACCTTCTGGACCAGGATTCAGTCTCCATAATAATCATGGTTCCATCTCCTATCATCCCTGAATTGCTGATCAAAGGCTTTGTCCCTCACTTTGTCTCTGGGGCAGTTATTACTCTACAAGCCATCAAATCTACAAATCATAAAAGACTTTTTAAAAATATATTTCTCATGGCTCTGGGGATTAAGCATGTGTGCCCTGGGTTAAAAGTTTTGACTGGACTCTTAGGGTAATAATCAAGCCCACAGACCCTCTGCATCCCACAGGGAGCTTTTGAATTCTTCATTCTCTAAGTCTTGTTCATTTGTTCACTTCCCCAGTCACTGGGCACAGTTCTTAATGCATTGTCCATAAGTGCTATTTTGCTCTGTATTCTGTCTGTATATTCACTGCAGAAGTCCTCGTCTTCCCATGGTTATCACCCAGAAGATGACGTAACAGAAGGCATGTCAGAGAGGCCAGGTTTGGAATGTGTACCCTTGTACTACATACAGCCGTGTGACTGTCCACCTGCTGTTTAGTATGACTGTCCCTTCATCTCTCCTCCAAAAAAAAACAGAGGTCATTTCTATGAATGAAGATGCTTCAAGCTGAGACAGAGAGACATGTCATCAGTTAAGAGCATGTACTACTTTTGCACAGGACCCAAGTTTGGTTCCCAGCACCCATGCCAGGGAGCAGGGACTCACCTGTAACCTCAGATCCACAGGATCTGACCCTGTCTTCTGAGTTCTTCAAGCAGCTGTACACATACGTACGTACCTACCCATGAACACACACACACACACACACACACACACACACACACACACACACACGCACTTAAAGAAATAAAACAAAGCTTTCTTTAAAAGATACTTCAAGCATTAACTGAACTGATTAGCTCATACACACACACGCACTTAAAGAAATAAAACAAAGCTTTCTTTAAAAGATACTTCAAGCATTAACTGAACTGATTAGCTCATATGGGATCGCTCTGTCAATCTAGCACATGCACGGTCAGTTGTATGCCATTATGATATACCTCTGTGAGGGGAAAGGGTCTCCATTAAAGTGACTCAGTTTCTCACATTTGTTCTCTTTACGTTGTATGTTTGGGAAGTCAGAAACACAGACCACCTGGTGACATCCATATGAGTGGACAGGTCACAACGACTAGTAAGATAACAATAGCCAGAAGATGTTCTCTGATCCCGGACATTCGAAAACATGAAAAAAGATCTGAACCTTAGAATAATTGCCATGTGAGGCCCTGGAACACACCAGTAGCTCAGCTATGCCAGTACTGTGACTACTGTATTAGCTCTTAGGCTGGAGGCCAAGTCTAGTAAAAATAAACTAGGCTCGGGAGCCATTATATCCCCTAATAGTGACTAGCACTGCCTCACTTGTAAAAGGCAATCAAATATTTGTTGAATTAATGAGTTCTGCTTAGGATCAGATCTAAGTTGGATCATTTGTGGGAACTCCTTTCCAAGTACCCCAAATCCCTAATCCCTAGTTTCTCTTGTCCTGTCATGTGAAAGGTTTCTGGTTCCCTAACATTCCAATTGCCACTGTGGCAGTCCCGATTGCGTTTCCTGTTAGCATTTAGACAACAGAACATTGGGGAGGCTGTGCAAACTGTACTTTGAAGGGAGCACACTGCCCCCATGAAGCTGGGAAGTGTTTGTGTCTGGCAGGCAGCCACCATTTGGCATTCACATTACAAAAGCATAGCAGAATTCAGCAGGAGTTCAAGGTGAAGAAGCAAATAATGGCATAAATCTGAAAGTCTGTTTTGCTGTTGCTCTGTAAATGAGGATGCCCTAAGAAATAAAGGCAGTCACGATGAGGCACCAGATAGAGAAAAGAACTATTATATGCTGAGTTGGGCCTGTGCACACAAGCCGTATACAATCTCGTGTGCGCTGAAATGCCCTGCTCAGCTACATTGCCTCCCTCAAATAACAGAGATCTGACCCAAAGCAAACTCCCAAAGCATATGTATCTCTCTTAAGGTCACCTTAAACCAGACTTCTCATGTCTGCCAGGGAAAATTCTATTACCTAAAATTCATATTTTGATTGAGATGAACAAATAGGAAGAAACTGTGCCCGAACTCTCTTATTAAACAAATCATTTTGTAGAATGAACTCTCATAGTAAGAGCCTCCATATTAGGAACAAACAGCCCATCAACTATATTAATACATTTAATACTTCCATAAAAAAGAGGAGAGTGCATTACATGGACTGCTAATTTCCTTTTCTATATCAACTTTTTGGCCTCAAGTAAATATTAAAAAGTATCAGAAAATCTAACAGCATGGTTATGAAATGGTATTCAAAAAAATTGGGGATGGGGAGCAGAGAGAAATTTGTAAGAAATGGAACATACAACATATTTCAAAAGCTTTTTCTGCTCAGAAACAAAGATATGGGAAAGAAGGGAAGAACAACTTTGCCCCAGTCTTTCATCATAGTTTTCTTCACAGCTGTTAGGGAAGGCCCCTCCCTTGGGCTGGGTTTTCAGTCAAGTTAGGTCATTTGTGGGAAGATTTGTGCAAACATGTTTGCCTCTCCCCTGGGGACTGTGATCTTTAGAAAAGAAGGACATATTACCTTGCTTTTGCCTGTGCAGCCATGATGCAATTCTCACCCCGTTTGCTGACTTATATTACACCATGAGCGCTTTAAAGTCACCTTAATGAAGTTTAGATTAGACTGGCTTCTACTCCCCAGAGAGAAGGAAGTAGCAGCATGTCCAGCAGCTTCTGTTCTTCAGGCCATATAAATATAGCATCCTTCCAGGAAGTTTGGGGTGCCTGGGAATTAGATGCATTTTTTTAAACTGGCTTTAAGGCTACTTTATGTCCTAAATTTTATCACCATAGACTTCTGAGGGATCAGCTAAATTTAGAGTATGTATATTTAAATTTATTTTAATAACATGACTTACAGACTTCCTGATTCTTGAGAGAATTGTGGGGTTACCCTCTTTCCAAAAGAGGGGAAAAAATCTTGTAATGTTGTTTGTTAATTTTATGTATTACTAATATATTTTAATTCGTTTAAAATATATTAACAGTATATCTATAGACTCATGTATGAGTTTGTGCCTTTCATTGAGTATGAAATTTTATTTTGCCAAGGGATTGGCTGGTTACTTGGTGTCCTGGAATTTGCTGACTAATCCCAGAATCGAAGATATTTTTCCTTGACTTTTTCTCTCCTACGTCTAGACTCTAATAAGCAACGCCATAAAAGTATACAGTTAATAGAAAGGTTTAAAAAGCCTGGGGTAAGTTATATTTTGCATAAGTGACTAGAAGTCTAATGTTAACAAGGCACATAGCAGAGATAAAAGACATTAGTTTCCTATTTCTCAGGATCATCAGGGTGCAGAAGGTATACTTATAACCTTTTTATTAACTTATTGGTTTGAGTGAATGGTCCATCATCATGTGCTTTCTTTCCCTGAAATGTGAGATGGCCTAATCACTGCACAGAGAGAAAGTGAGGACATTTGCATCTGCTTTCATTTGTCTGCTATCAAATGATGACATTGCCATCTCCCTTCCAATTTTTAAAGCTTCTAAAACAAACAAACAAAAATCTGGCCTCTGATTAGCTTTTTACCTCTTGGGAAGACAAAAGTGAAAAGTCAAGAGCCAAAAAAGGAGTTCATATCAAAGAGGATAGGATAAGTTTAAGAACCAAAGAAAAATGCATAGACCAGGAATAGAGTTAGTTGGAAGCACTGAGTGGAAATGAAGACTATGCAACTCTATATCAAGGATGATAAAATATGGAGAAGCTAGAAGAATATAGGAGGACTGGCCCCCAGCATACCAAATTACATATAACATTCCTCCCAATGCCTTGAGGCGTCATCCAACTGACGTACTGAGAAGAAACACAGTCATTGAGAACTGAGGTGACATTACACCCCTCATCTTACATCATTAAGCTTTTGAGTCTCTGATGAACTACTAAGATAAACAGTAGTGGACAGCTTAGCATTTATCCAAATAAGCCAGAAAGCTACCATAATCGAGGAAATTTAGTTTATAGGCACAACAGGCTCTTGCCTAAGAGATGAGGGTAATGTGTCTAATGCTGAGCATCAATCTATATTCCAAATATATTATGAAGGGGACTTCTAAAAAATAACTCATCTTGTAAAATCGTTTTGCAATGAAGGTGGTTTATCTTCCGTTGTGTCTAATTGATATCTGTGTAATTCAGCTACAGCCCTTGCTACTGAAAATGATGTAAGGGAAAGAAAGAACAAATGTGGCTTTTAGTTCCCAGGGGAACACTGAGAGTTGGGGCTGCCAAATCACTTTCACCTTCAGATCTGGTGTCTTAGAATGACCCTTTGGAGCCAGACAGTAGGTGTATCTGTTTAGTAATCAAGTGAAGGCTTTCTCAGGTTTAGAAGTCAACATGAACAGAAAGAGAACCGTTTTAGACCATGTCCTCTCTTTGTCTTAATTTGCTTATCTTTGTGGCATTAAATGAATGTCCACTAGACTCATTTGTGATCACCCTTACAACATAGACTCCCAACACAGTGCAGTGGATGGAGGAACTGCCATCACTTAACCAAGTCTTTTAATCCTAACTGGACCACCCTGACTGGTCATGGTATAGCAAGAGGTTCGGGACATTAACAGAGAAAGCAAGGGAGATCACCATCCCTATCTGGCCCAGATATACCGGTTACACCAACACACACACCCTTCTCTGCTCTGACAAACCCTGCCTTCAACATTCTTGTCAGAAACATTGTTTAATTTGTGTGGGTTTTGTGGGCACATAAAAATTGTACGAGTTTATGGGATGCAGTGATAATTCAGTGTATACAGTAAGAAATTATCAAGTTAGCATAGTTAGCATTTCCATTCTTAGACATTTGTCATTCTTTATGGGAATGTTGGGAGCCCTTAAGCACCTCTTTTCTGACTCTTTAGAAAGCATCCTATAAACTGTTACAAATTACAGTCACCTCCCTATGCTGTGAAACACTGCAGCTTCTTCCTCCAAAATGTTTCAGTTCCCATCATCCACCTCTCTCCCCTCCCCTCTGTCCCCATCCACTTGTGCACATTTTACAAAACCCTTAGCTGGTGAATTTGGCGTGGCTTCAGGAGAGCAGCTTCCTGTCCTGTTTGCACTGGTTCCCTCTTCAAGGTGTCTGTTCCCATGGGAACAGATGGAGATAGCATTGTCTCCTCTGCCTACCCCCCCACCCCACCCCGCGGTCCCAAACAGTGCACCATTAACTATCCTTGAGCCAAAGTCTGCATTTATTCTTTCTGTCAAGTTTAATTTTTAAAAGTAATGTCCATAATAAGAAATGACAATGCAGTTAATTTCATTTTAGGCTTTTTAAAAATTTACTGATCTGTTGAGCTGTGGCTTTCTCTCAGCCTCTGGTTCCCACCCCCACATTCCTTCCTCCCTCCTCAGCTCTTTCTTCCTAAAGTCACTGGGGTAAAGGTGCTGCCTAAGGCCTTATGGTCTTGACCCTGTCTTGGAAGAAATGTCTTCATTTCTTTTGTGAGGATGTGACTGCTGATTGCATGGTGTTTTATTCTTCTCTTCAAAACTGACAGGAATTAAGCCTTTCCGAAAGGTCAGCTGACCACACAGAGATGATAGCTGTATTGTAATGAAATACTGATGGCTTGTTTTAATGTCAGAGGGAAACGGGAGAGTGGGACCAAAGGAAGAGCTGAGATTAGATTTACCTTGAAGGATGAAAAATGATCTGTTGTGTTTTTATGACTACAGGATGTATTAAACAAGCTACATGCCCTGCCAAGGGAGAACTCTGTCACGGCATGGAACAAACAAACAAACAAACAAACAACAACAAAGCTGAGATCACATGGAAGCCAAGCATATCTAATTATCCTTGTCAAATTCGCTCACACCCTTTGGAATACTTTCTTTGTCATATGTTGCCTACCACCCAGTTTTACCCTCCAAAATTTGCTTTGCCTGAGACTCCCGCAAGACAAAACAAGATATCTAAATCAAAAACAAAAACAAAAAACCCCACTAACTGAAAAAGTACCCAGAATGGATGAATTGGCTTTAAGCCTTTATCATCACACATTTCAAAACTCACTCACCATGAAGGGTATTACATAACAAGCATTTTGTTGGAAGAACTAGTGTGGGAGTCTGTTGGTGAAAATGTAGAGACAGACTCTGAGGAAGAGAAACTAGGTGTGAATTGAACTTGGAAAGGGTTTTTGTCTTCTGTAAGTAATACTGTCAGATTTGGGCCAGTATTTCAGTGTGGTGATGGGTCAAGGGGGTACAGACCCTAAGGGCCAAGAATATTTTATATGCAAATGCAAAGAAAGTATGCCAAGAAAAGCAGGATGCAGAAAGGGAAAGTGATATGAGAGAACATTCTTTTGTGTAACCAGAGTGTGTGTATATGTGTGTGTATGTGTGTAACATATATGTGTAATATATGTTTGTATGGTTATGTAACATTCTTTTTTATAGTCAGAGAGAGAGTATGTGTGTATGTATAATATACATGTGTAATATATGTTTGTATGGTTATATATTACTTAAATAGATTCACATATGTATGTTCATACACAAACACACATGAAAAAACATACATATTTTTCCATAGAAGTAGGCAAACAGAAAGAACCAAGAGAATACCTAGGAAAGGAATATTTCCATTGGTCTATAGAACAAGAAAGAACCACATGTTCACCAGTAGCCTTGCGGATAAACAGAAGCTTACTTCATGGTCAGTTCAGAAAATCCTTTGACTGAGATTAAACCGGCTCTTATTTTTCTGCTGGAAGATGAGGCCATGGTTTTAGTCCATCTGTTCACAGTCTTGTCCTTGGCATCCTAAAAGATTCTATCCATTTATCTTCAAAAGCCAAAAAACAAGATGAGGTGAGTTAAAGCCGGTGGCCAGCCAGCAGAGATTACTGTACCGCTGATCCCAACTCTCCCAATCTCTACCCTGAACTGTACAATCATAGAAGAGTCTGGGGAGGGTCGCCATGGTGTCTTGACGGAAGGGTTTCCACTTGTGCATAAAGATTCTCCAGGTAGCAAAGAATTTTGACTTGAGGCTTTAATGCCTTTGAATGCGCATCAAGAATAACACTGACATGCTTTCACCGCAGCCTTGGAATCCTAAAATAAATAATAGAAAAATTGTGATTTAAAATATAATTCCAAATACTAACTGGGCCCCGCTGCCTAGATGAGTAATAAGCTTCAATAAATGTGTGACAGGCACAAGGCTCTTCAGTATGAAGAGTAGTGAGGGCTCAGAAATAGAAATAGGTTTTTCATTACATGAGGGATTATGTTCAGCCTGACTGTGGAGCCTGTTCAGCGGGGCCTCAGCTGCAGCCTCTGCCTGCGGTCGTATTAACCAGTAATAGTAAAACGGGTGACGTGCGGCCCAAGAACAGCGATTTGTTTTAGGGAGGAGAAAAAGGTCGCTTTCTCCTGCTTAAATCGGGATTACCATTGTTTACCACACACTTTCCCTTAAACTCCTATTCGGCTGCGCTAATGAGCTGCAATCTGAGCTGGTTCCACCTGGGTGCCTGCTGAAATTTGTGAGCAGAGCGGTGAGCCAGACTGCAGAATGGTCAGGGAAACTGCCCATGACTGTTGCGGGTTTGCCCAAATCAGCTCACAGGGCACACACTTAAATAGCGTAGGAAGTTTTAGTTTTGAGTTTCATGCAAAATGACCTTGCACCCGACCTTTCCCAGTTCAGTGTCTGAAAAATGCATCTTTTCTCCAGTCTTCAGGTTTTCTCAGGACTGACTCGGATCCTGGAGGAGGAACTATCTAAATCATCTGACCAAAGGGATTACGGGGTCCTCAAAGATGAGTGCCATTTGAGACTTGAGAAGGGTTTAAGATTACAACACCTATGGTTAGGAGGATGGATTATCTGTTTCAGAGAGGTTTGCTTTTTTCACACACTGAGAGAATTCCTTTCTTGACCCAAACAGTGACTTACTGAAACTTCAGCCACCAAGGACCATTGTTCAGTTGGATCAGGAAGCTCGATTCATCATCTCCTTCCTGATTCTCACTGTGAGGCTCACCTGGGCGTGGGGTCCTCTGGTGAAGAAAACTTGAGTTTGCAATAAGGAAGTCCCATTCTCAACCCTAGTCAACTGAGTACTCATGGAAAAGTAGATTCAAAATCCTGAGCTTTGTTTTACTTAACACGAAGGAATGGTAAATAATAGATATAACAATACTGTTTCATAGTTATTTTACATGAAGTTTAAAGTAGATATTGGATTTTTAAAAAATTATTCTTTCTTGGTGCATAATCTCATCAGAGGGAAAACACACAGAGATGCTAAATTGGAATGTGAGGATTAGGCTATTAGAATCCAGAAAAGGGGGAAACCCCTGTAGTTGAGGATGACTGGATGGAGGAGGGGACAGATTGTCTGAGTCCTGGATAAAAATGGAACCAGGAATGATCCAGGAAGCCCTTCAGACAGCAAAAGGAGCAACAAGGAAGGTGAGAAACTGGAATTAATAGGGAATGAGGGAGTCAGGAAGGAGCGTGGCCATAAGGACACCTCCTAAAACCAGTTAAAAATGGTAGTGGAGTCAGAACACCACCAGATGATAGATGGTCTTGAAATCTGGCAGGAGGTTTAATTTGATTAATTTGGCAATAGGGAGGTACTCTAAGTTCATAAGTTAGAGTGTAATGTGATAAAATTATGACGTGATTTCATGTCAGTTACCTTCTAGATGTCCCATAAATATTTATTTACTAATTGATTGAGCATTCAGGATATATTGGGGAATGGGAGGGAAGCAGGGAGACTTACAAGTGGATATGTGCTGGCCTTACAAGTGGATATGTGCTGGTGATGGCCCTTGAAAGAAAGGATGCTGCAAGCACTGAGAGACCCTGAAGAGAGATCTCTTCCAGTCAAGGAAAATCTGAGCTAAAATACAATTTGTTTTTGTATTAACTTGGAAGCTAAAGGAGAGAGAACTTACAAATACATCGTTAAGGGGATCTTTTATTATTAATTATTATTGTCAGAAAGGGAGAACTGAAAAATTAAAAATTAACACACAATCTTTAAATCACCACTCACTTTTCTAAAAGCATGGTTGGCCAATGCATTTTTTTTATTGCTATGTAATTCTACTAGGGCTGGCTGGAAGCCATTCTTTTTTAATGCACTTGGTAAATCTCTGTGCGGTTTCTTTATTATGAGAGAGCCCTTTGATCCAATAAAACCCATCAAGACCCCTTCTGATGCATTCACTTTGGATTTTCATATGAATATCTGCAGAGGAAAAAGAAGGGCAGAACTAGGCTAAAACTAAACTCTAAAAGGCTAACGAAATTCCTCCATAACACAGGCCTTATATGTGATGCAGATCTTGGGACCCAAGAAGACACACTGAAACTCGCCATACTCACGTACAAATAGAAAACACACCCTAGGACATGAAGGCACTTGCCTTTTCAAATGCAGGCTGTGGTCAGGAGAGGCCACACCGCTGCCCTGCTTGATTCAGGGCAGTGAAGCTGACAGATGAAAATCTTAAAAGAAGAAACTAGCCTTTCGGTCAGCTGGCTGGAGGCAGGTTGGAAATGATGGCGAGTCTGCTACATACGTGCCATATGAGCAGCTGTCGCCTCTGCCCATGTGTCTGCAGATAAGACTGACTCACCGTACCCAGGCAGAAGTGGGAGATGGATGGAGTTGGTTATGGCTTTGTGGATCTGGGCAGAGAGGGCTAGACATCAGGGGATGAGCCTTTGCCCTTCTCCCTCCACCTCCCCCTGCTCCGCTCTGAGGTCTCCATTTATTTTCTGTGCCTTAACATTTGACTGAAGTGTATGAAATGCCCTCTGAGATGTTAGGTGCCCAGAGTGAAACATAAACCAGCACGTTCACCTGGGGAACCCGAGGATTTCCCTCTAAACTAACCAAGGTAATTTAAGCTGTGGAGGCATTTCAGTTTGTGCTGTCTGGATGCACTGCGCAGATGATCCTAAATTTAGTGTGTAATTGTGTCTCTATGCTTTCTTTCTATCTCCATCCTTTTGTGCGCCTCTTCAAATCTCCTCTTTGCTACAGTGGATCAGGAAGCTGGCCTAGATCAGGAAGCCAGGCATCCTGTTTCTGCCTAGTTTTTTTTTTTTTTTAAACGCAGTGCCATATTGCTCACGGCACCATGGTTTACACAGAGTACCACTCAACTCATGGTTTATAGCATCCCAAATCAGAAACCATTTCTAAGCTTAGTTAAGACTAAGGTCAGACACTTACCTCCTGTACCTAACCATGCATGAGAGGCCCTACCATAATTCGCTGATGAACTCACCCTGCAGCTGGCATGTCCTCCTAAGACCCACCAGAGCCATCCTTGGAGTTAGATGTTATATTTTTGTGAAATGCAGTCATGTTGTACATTGCTACCAAGTCCATAGCTCAGTCATAAATGTGGAGAGAAATTTTATGTTGTATTTAAATGTGGTAGCTCATCAGGCAGGTTAGACAATCACAGGGTAACAGAGCTGTGTCTGATTGTGGTCCTGTACTGACAACGCTCTGAAAGGCTCTTTGAAATAAATACAAAGGGAACCTACTCTTAGGAATTCAGAGATTGCACGAGGGTTGTAAGGCATCCAGAAGAAGTTTAGAGTGGAGTTCAGAATGAAGCGAACAGGCTCTTAACCATGGGCAAAGTTGTGAGAGAACAGCTTACATTGTTCTTACAAAGCAACTTGTCATTTCTCAAGTGTATAATGAGATAATATGTGTAATGGGTTTTCATGCACAGCAGTCTCTCCCTCTAGTTTCGCCCTCTCCAGTGCTTCAGAGTATAGCAACTGAGTCTCTTAGAACAGCATTTGGCAATCTTAAGACCAAGGGCTCCCCAGAACCCCCAACAGGAAATGCTAATGAGGACTGCTTATTTGTAAGTGAATGGAGATTCTGGCCAAGTGCAGGCAATCTCCAGAATGGAGGATTCTGGAAACTACTGAGAGGAGAGCAAAGCCTCCCTATTGGGTCACTCTGGTGACTAGCAGAGCTCCCATGATCTCTGTGTATGATGAGGGTTTGGTAAGCACAGTCTGTGAAGTGGGAACAAATGCCCCATAAATATTCAAACTGGAGGTGTTACTGAACACTCTGGGATAATACACCATCTGAGATGATAGTTGCTTTTCTTTGCTGCTCTAGTGCTGATCCTTTCAACGATAACAGCTTTGTACAAAAAGGATGGATGAGAACCCATAAGACCTTTTTACAGAATATCAAGTATTTTGTCCTTTAAGCTGACTTGATTTGAACAGATCCTTGGCACAGATTGATGAAGTAGTCCAAATATCACTCCCGGCTTTGTAGTCCACACAGAGGAATAATGACTGTTCACCACAGCCTTAGTTCATTAAGGAGGTGGTCAAGGCCCAGGGATGTGCAAAGTTGTTTCTCTACTCTTGCCATTGTGCTCCTGATGCAGGATTACAGTGCATAGGGACCACTTACAAGCTGTCCCCAGTGAGATTCACCCAACAAGATCTTTTGTATACCAGGGCTCCATCCCCCTGAGTAGTAGCTCCGTGTATCACAAACTACTTTTTTTGAGAATACTGGACAATGTCTATAGAAATTGTGTGTTATCGGTGCTAGAGGGTGGTAAGTGGAAGGTCAGGAATGATGTTGATTATCCTATAATGCTCAGAACATCCCTTAAGTAAAAGATTATCTGACCCAAAACATCAGTTGTCCCTACTGATTTATAATTGAATATCTTCCCTCTCCTCCCTTCACTGTCACATCTTTTAAAAGAAAAAAAAAGGAGTTTTCTTTACTTTGGGTATTGTTTTTTTACGGTCATTGTCATCAACCTTCTTCAATGGAAGCAAAAGGTAGTGTGAAGTTTTAAGAAGTTATTTGAACTAAGCTGATCAACTTGGTCCTATGAGAAGAAAGTTCACTCCTTCTGAGCATAGGTATATCCCAAATTTTCTTTCCATGAGATGTAGCTCAAATTCAGCCATTTGTTAAGGACCTCCTATGTATAAAAACTTCTCACTCAGTAGCTAACTCATTGTCCCTATGACTCTATTTTCCTATTTATAATTAGAGAAAGAGACTCAGAAAATTAAATGATTTGCTAAAGGGACATACAGTTGCTTTGAGGTTGAGCACCAAGAACAGTTCAGTTAATTCCAAGGTCTGTGCTCTGTCTCCACTCTATGCATTGCTGTCACCTTACAAGTATGTGCTTAACTGTCTTTGCTTGATGAAGTCCTTGAGCTCAACTCTTAATGATGATGCTTCCAAAGGAGAAAATGGAGGCTGCTTGACAATGCACACCAGTTATGACAATGTTAGCCTTACCCCAAGAACAGAAAGACAACACATTCCTTCCTTAGCTGCAGTTCTTTTGTAGAACAATACATTTAGAACATAGGGCAAGAGGGGACACAGACAGAAGGAACTAACTAACAGACAAAACAAAATACACTTCAAAGCTATAAGTGAAAAAAAGACCTCCAAGTCCTAGTCAAGATGACCAGATAAGACAAAATTGCAGGGACTCATCAACTGGCTCAACAGTTAAGAGTATGTATCTTGCTGGAGACACAGTTTGATCCCTGGCTCCTATATCATGCACTCGAAATCTCCTCTAACTCCAGCTCCACAATATTTGTTGTCCTCGTCCAGCCTCTGTAGGTACCTGCACTCTTGTGCACATACCCACCACACATACACACATAACTTTTTAAAAATACAATAGATATTTTAAAAAGAAAAAAATGGTGTTCTCTAAGGGATTCTTTCACTTATAACTTACATAAATTGGCAGCCATTAAAACCCTGTGCTGACTTGTATCAAATTCTTATTTTTCCTTACATACGCAAGTGACATTGTCAGTGTTCTGTACTGTTCATGCTCCCAGCAAGATAGACTCTTCCTGGGCCTCCACATTGCTAAATGTCTGCCTTCAGCCCTCTTTACCTGATTTTAAAACCTCCCTGTGCCCTTGTGGCTAATGTTACTCCAGACATCCAGTCCATCTTTGGATAGGAATAGGGAGAAAGAGGAAAGGAAAGACTGAAGTTTTATTTCATTAGAAATTGACTGGGCATGGTAGCTCACACTTTTAATCCCAGCACTCAGGAGGCAGAGGCAGGAGGGTCTCTGAGTTCAAGGCCAGCCTGGTCTACAGAGTAAGCCAGGGCTACACAAAGAGACCCTGTCTCAAACAACAACAACAACCACAAAAAGAAACAAACAAAATCATTTTTCTTCCAATACATATACAAATGGAATATATCATTTTACTTAGATCTTTTGAGTCAAAACCATGTCATATGGCTGTCTCTTATTTCAAGAGAAGCTAGGAGAGTTTTCCTAGATCCACTGATGGAAGGCAACAAGAGAAAAAATGCTTGGAATTATCTGATGCATCCAAAACCCAACAGTAACTGATTTGAGTGATTTTTATCCTCAAAAGCCAAGTTTCTACATTTCTGAAAATAGATGCAACAGCATCTTCTAAGAAATTTCTCTTGCTTACGTCTCCAGTGTGGTGCTTTGGAAGATGGTGTGTTAGTCTGCAGGGCTTCCATAAGGGATACCACAAGTCAAGCCACTTATACCAAATGCTCATTGTGTCACAATTTTGGAACCCAGGAGCCCAGGGCAAGGTATGAATCCAGCCAGGCTCCCCCTAAAGGCACAGGAGATGGGCTCCAACAGCCTCTCTTTGGGCTCTAGTGTTTTGTTGGCTTGTGACAATGCAACTCCATCTTCACATAGTGTCTTTGTCTACCTCTGTATCCAGATTTTCCTTTCAATAAGGACACCAGGCATACTGAACTCGGGTCCACCCTGAAACACTCATCTTAATTTTGTCATCTGCAAAGACCCTAATGGTAAAGATGGCCACATTCATAGAGACTTCCAACATCATCTGTGTTTGTGTCAAGGGGTGGGGTTGGGGAGATAAGGAGCGCACAAGTGAATGTAAAACAAAAGATTTTGGTGAATCTTAGCATCTCACCAGTAATTAATGATGATTGGAACATTTGATATATTCCAATAAATTCATACAGTTTCTTATTTAACCCTTATAATGACAACATAAAGTATTTTTTTTAAGATTTATTTATTATGTATACAGTGTTCTGTCTGCAGGTATATCTGTAGGCCAGAAGAGGGCACCAGATTTCATTATGGATGGTTGTGGGCCACCATGTGGTTGCTCGGAATTGAACTCATGACCTCTGGAAGAGCAGCCAGTGCTCTCAACCGTTGAGCCATCTCTCCAGCCCCATAAAGTATTTTTATTTTACAAAAGAGGAACCTGAAGTACACTACAAAACCATTAGGTGATCTACCTGAAATGGTATAATGAGTAAGGAATAAGGCCAGATCTCAACTGCACGAGGACTAACCCTTCAGTTCTTACATTCACCTATTCTGTAGTTATTCTTACCCGTAGCCATCTTCACCTCTGATATAGTAATTTTCTCATTCATAAATGCCATATAAGAAAGTTGATAACAGTGGCTCAGTCAGTAAAGTTGTTGCCTATGTAAAAGCTGAGCATCTATGTAAGGGCCAGGTGGACCGTGTAATCCCAGCACTAGGGAGGCAGGGACAAGATGATCACTGATACTGGCCAGCCAGTCTAGCCAAAAGGGTGAGCTCTGGGATCTATGAAATCCTGTTTCAAAAAATAAGAGGGTGAGGTGAGGAAAACACCTAACATTGACCTCAGGGCTTCACACATGCATGTATAGGTACACACACCTGCTCATATATACACACACACACACACACACACACACACACACACACACTCACACACACATACACACTGATAAGTAGGGTAGACAAGTTGATTTCCTTCACGCTTAGAAATATTCCTTTCCACAAAGTCATTCTTTGCTTCCCTAGAAACACAAATAAAACACTCCGTTCTGCACTACGCATAATGGTTTCCTCTTATTCAAATGCAAGGCCATCTGTGCAAAGTATTTTATTTCATCATTCATTGAAGTTCACTTAAAAGATGAAACCACCCTTAATGGAACAATGAAATGGAAGGATTACCAAACTGAAGGCAAAGGACTGGAGAATGGGGGAGGGAGGTCCTCTAGTTCCTGCTACTAAGCCCTTGCCCTGAGCCTTCTGAATGAATGTAGTTTTGCTCTGATAACCAGTAAGGAAGGCAGCCCCTAGGGATCAAAATGAAGCAGCACCATTTACAGCCCAGGCATCCATGGGACTGAAGCATAGTCCACACTTAGCATCCATCGGGTTCTAGTACAAACTGGACAGACAGACTGACTAAGCATTGCCCATGGTACAGACACTGCAGAGGCTGAACAGCTCTCACTCTCACAATGACAGATACCTCTCACTGCAAGACAGCAATGGTTGTTTCTTATGGTCTTTAAAACTCTGCCATGATCCTCCTTCAGCAACAGAACCACAGATGAATAAGAAAGCTTCTACCTTTTAAGACTGAGGGGTGGAGTCTTAGAGGGACCAGTGGCTTCCTGGAGGTAGTCACCCATGTTTCTCTCATTTCCTCCTGACTGGGGTCAGATGATACAGGAAATGAGAATGAAAAGCGAGCTCTGGTGATGTTTTCGTGCTACCGTGTCATCGAGAGTGGGAGACAGCAGCCATGACTATCTGTTTCTTACAACTGGGGCAACCAGTTCAGTAGGGGAAATAACTTGTCCACAGCAGCCACCTGGATTCAGACTTCCAAACAGACAGACTCAAAGCCTGTGCTCTTTCTACAGACAGCAATGCAGCAGAGCCTACGGTAAAGCCCTTCTTATTTGAGCCAATAGAAGCTTCTACAGTCAGAAAGGGGATGTGTTGCATATAGAAGACCAAGGCACCCACAGTGACTCAAGGGGAAGCTGTTTAGTTTGAGTGAAGAGAGTGCTTCGTGGGGCTTCTTTGGTCTCCTCAGCTTGGGGTTCACCACGTGATCACTGCTCCTCAGTGTGCACAGGGGAGGGGGAGGTTTTGTACTTTCTGTTGGTTCACTCAGTTAGTAAACAGCCACGGGGAAAGTGCCTCCCAATTTTCTCATCTTCATTCCTGAAGATAAAATGCCTTCAAGTAAGAAAGGACTAATAACAGCAGTTAACATTTCCTGTGCACTATTTTAGACACTCACATCCCACTAAAAGATGAGAAGAGGTGTTCCTGCTGGACAGATGGGAAAACCAAGTCTTGGAAATTTTCAGTGACCTATCAAAGCTCCAGGAACCGGAAACTAACAGGCTTGCTTTCTACTCCTTCCTCTGTTAACTTAAGGTATAGCTGTTAAATAAACAAAAACACTTATCTTCCCAGGGCCTTACTTTCTCCAAAACAGCAATCATAGCATTCACGAAACTCTCAGTCTGTACAGGTCAGTAAGATTTGCTTGCTTTGTAACAAGTGGTCACTCCATGAGGTTCCACTGTTTTTGTTTCTTTGTTCCTTTTTTTTTTTTTTAATCTTGATTTTTGTTACTGAGGAAACTGAGGCTCAGCAATGTCAAGGAGCTTGTGGAAGGTTGCACAGCAAGGTCCTGACTGAGCAAGATACCCATGCACCAGACCATAACGCTCTGTGGTCTCCATGTGAGTTGTCCTCAAGGCCCTTTTACTCTGGCTTTTTTCATCCCCTTGCTTTCTCTAACCCAATAAGTGTAGTGCAATTTTTTTCTCCGCAAGTATGGCACGTCGATGGCGAGCGCCTATGACATTGCAAGGACATGTGTCACCTCTGTTTTGTTCCCACATTATAGATGTAGAAGAAACTGAGATGCAAGTCCTTAAGTTCTCTGAATGCAGCAGATTAGGGGAGCACAAAGCAGTTTCAAAGTCAGGCCTGCTGAGTGTAGCACCTTCGTCAACCTGGGTTCTGTGGGTCTGACACTCAGAGGCTATATTCACTACCTCTTGGTTCCAGTTTCATGTGAACAAGGAGGTCACATCCCCCAACCATTTTCTCACGGTTTGGGGGGATGAAGAGGGAGTTCTGCTTGGTCAGAACCTCTGGTATCAGTCAGGATAGTGCAGGGATTCATAGTCCTCTGCTTACTACAGTTTAAATAAGTACTTCACCCTGAGACAGTTACACCATCACTAAAATATTAATAGCAAATGCACCCACCTCCGAGAGTTGCTGTACAGCTCAAATAGGCTGGGTCAATGGCTCAGCTGATAAAGTTCTTGAGGTATGAGCATTAGGACCTAAGTTTGTCCCCCGGAACCCTTGTAACAACCTCAATGCAGCAGCATGCAACAATAATCCCAACCCGGAGGATGCATAGACTGTAGCATTCCTAGGGTCAACCAAGTCGGTGATCTCCAGGTTTGGTGGCTGACCCTTCTGAAAGAGTAAGGTAGAGAATTATTAAGGAAGACACCTTACGTCAATCTCAGATCACTAACACACACATGCATGCATGTGCACACTCACATGCATGTTAAAGTAGATTTTTGCCCACACAGTCTACATAGTGGTAAATCTAAAGTAAGCACTTGGCAATTGACAGAAGAGTCGGCCTCATTAAGACCACTAGAGAGAGCCCGCTCAGGGCTGCACTAAGGGTTGCAATAGGCTTCTCCTCATGGGCACCCTACTCTGACCCTTACCCTCAGATTTGATCATTCGGCTGCTTCTTTTCTAGACTTAGAGATAGATGCACATCATGTGTCCCAAACCAGCCTCTCACCAGTTGCCTAGAGGAAAAGGAAGTGGGGCTAACACTTGTGTTTCAAGCTGAGGGCTGGTTTAATGTAGGCTCTCAGGTCCAGTTAGACCTGAGAATGAATTCAGCTTGCATTTAAATCTCCCAAAGCTTCAGATTATCATTCTAGTGTGAAGATAACAATGCCCACCCTTGCTGAGTTATCATTCAGAGTAAACAAAATGATAATTATAAAGGGCTTTAATAGGTAATAAGACTGAGGCTGTTATTTTTAGATTGGCCAATTCATTTGCATGGGCTCTCAGTGGTGGGCCACCGGGAAGATACAACCTGCATTTTCCCAGTGTTTTCTTGCTGCTTTTATGTGACATTTGTTTTCTGAACTTTTACCCCCTAGCATGTGGTTAGCAAGCTGCTTTTGAATAACATCCGCGTCTGTTTGATTTGTACTTAGAAATGAAAGAAGTTTCTTAAGAGGCATTCTTCATCTGAGTGTTCAGAAGCCCACGTCTTCTCACAGCTTCTGAGACACCAAGGGTTCACCCATCAAAAAGAAAGGGTCTTAGCTGATTCAGTTGCCATTCTGGTTGTCTCTGTGGTGGTAACAGTGGTCATTTGAGGCACACACATCATACACTGGGAAACGACGGTCTCTTTTAGTTTACACTGAAATTTTTCCTTCTGTTACAGGGAGATAATAGCTGCCCAGTAACATCTTGGACTCAAGCGTGGGGTTCATAAGACACACAGCATGTAAAATGGCTTTAAAATCCTCCTTACTGTAGAAATGCTAGAAGTACAAGACTCACTCCCTTTTTCCTCTCTGCCTGATCCTCTCCTCCTCCCAGCAACAAGTCTGGTTTCTTCTCCCTCTGAATTTATCTAGCTCCCATAATTTGCCTTTTCATTTTGTGAATGGAGATAATTTGTGAATAGAAATTACTTTTAAATGTTTCAAAAATATTTTCTAAGCATTTGCTTTAACACAGTTTTAGGAGCTCCCCATCCCACCGCCCCCCCCTTTTCTTTTTTCATAAGGAAATAAATATTTCTAAGGAAATGGAATCTGAGGTAGGGTGGGGGGGGAGTGGCTTGTTGTTCTTGGATCTCATTTACTGAAAATGTTTTTAAGTCTCCAATTGCTAGAGTAACTGCAGGTAAGATTTATTGACACTCCTGAGTTGGGAAAAGCCAAGGGATATTTTACACAGGCTCTTCCCCCTAAAGTCCAAGAAAATAAAGAATAATATAGGAGGGAAAGGGGGGGGGGTTCTAGATGAGTTATACAGGCAGAGCTCAGCTGGACTCCTAGGTGAAATGCTCTCTACATCGCTATTTTAATTTTAAGTCTTATTCTCTTGTCTAAGTAATGTTCAGACATGATGGGCTTTATTCTTAGTCCAACCATTCAGCAAACATTCAAAATCTGTCCTTCTCGTTAAGTGCTAACACTCTAGTGATGATGCCCCAGGATGTCCCCATCACACAGAGCAAACAGAAATGTGCAGTCACCTACAGCATCTGCTCCTCCTCCCAGAATCAAGACTGGCCACAGCAGGGCTCAATGGGCAGTAGGTGTAAAAAAAAAAAAAAAAGAGAGCAGTTCATCGGAAAGTATCAAGGAACACTTCAGAGAGAGGGTAGTACTAAGCTTCTAAGAGGAAGGGTATGTAAGAGTTTGACACAAGGGCGAGGTGCAAGAAGTTCATTTCAGGACCTAAAGAAACCCAAGTTCAATAAATACATCCCAAGGAAGCATGGTGTTGGACACATGTTATATAATATGTTTTATATATATATATATATATATATATATATATAATATGTTATACCTTACCACAGTGGTTAACACTGAAGCAGAAAGGATACAGGGAACTTGACTATTGATGGCGGTTCGTCTGAAGGGTATTGTCACAAAGACGCTTCATACTGTACAAATGTGTGCTCGGATTTGATTCCTAAGTGGTGCGAACCCTGCTGAGAATTCTGAGTCAAGGAGAGCACAGAACAATGAAACCCCTGTGCAGAATGAAGTGAACAGGTCGGTATCATAAGCAGTGAGAGTTAAGTGTGCTATTTGGAAGCCCACATGAGAGGATATTTGATCACAACCAGGACAACAAACAGCAAGGCATGCAGAATGGATTGTATATTTGAGAAAGACATTGTGGAAGGCAAAATTCAGATTTGCACACTGGCTAAATCTCATGGAAATGGGAAGGGAACCCTAACATAGTTCAACCAAACTGATTGGATTCTTACTGTATCCTGGATAAAATGGCCTGGGGCTGGCCCCTGGAAGTAGACACAGTAAGAGACATTTCCTGATCATCTGCAGCCAGCATGTGTTAGCTGCTCTGGATGATGTCTAAGCTTCCAGGACACGGATGTACTACTTAAATTGTTTCTGAATATGAAATGAAAGTATGGCAGCAGTGTGTGGTTAATAAACTCTCCTGTTTTAATTGTCAATGAATGATGCTTTAGGATAGTAGGTGTTAGGAGACAGAAAAGGCTTAAAGACACCTACTTCTCACTGCTTGAGATGATGCATTTACCCAGGTGTAATAGGACTGCCTCAGAGTTCTGACCAGTGGCCACACACAGAACTTATGCCAGTCTGAAAGCAAGGTGTGGGTTTCTATTCAGGCAACAGTTGTCCAGTAGGGTCTCTGAAGAGTAGGACCCATGTTAAGCTTTAGAGCTAGGCTTAAGGTGGTCATGGATTATATTGTTAGATTAACATCAGGATGAGGTCTGGGAAATACTGTTGAGGCTATAGGACACCTGATCTGTCATGTGTCATGGTAACTTGTCATGTAACAAGACATATGCTTGTCTAACCTGCAGCCTGTGGCCAATATGCATCCCAGGGTAGCTATGATATGCTCCAACACAACTACAGATTATGACATCATGCCACAATGTTAAAAGGTTAGATATCCCTGATACTGCTTCCCCACCCAAAATTACACTACTTCACTACAAAAGACAGAGCCTTGGTCTCCAGGGTAACACCCAAGCCAAAGAGTCTGGAGTCTCCTCTTCCTCCAAATACTAGTTAGGATGAAAGGATTCCTGTAGTCACCTGGGAAAGACACAGGCTCCAATTCTCAGAACCCAAGGGAAGGTTTCAGAATATAGGGTACCTAATTTTTTTTATTATTATTAAATAGTCCCAACATGTTCCTACAAGAAATGTCTGAGCTATAATCTATTAAACTTTACCGGGTTATCACAGTTTCCAATGATTTTGCTTCTCTGATGCCAACTGTTGTTTGGTTTTATTGTCCTGAAAAGGCCCGTGTCTGCCCAAGAGCCCCTAGTTTTTGGAATGTGAGAGAACAAATCATGAAAATGAAACAGTTGCTTCTTCATCACATGGCACCTCTGTGAGGGATCCACTGTCAGGTGGGATGTACCCTCCACCCGCCTGCTTCCCAAACTGCACTGTTGGCTTTGCTGAACCTCAAAAGCTGCAAAGACAGCGGATGTCTTTGGACCCCATCCAGGCCAGTTCCTTCCACACTCACAGTTTTGATGGAATGTTTCCTCTCCCTGTAATCATTGGGTAGGTGACATGCCAAACCAAAGTTAGAAGCGTTACACGGCATTTCTTTGAGTGCAGTTTTCTTGGTTCACCCATTCATCTGCTGTGCTGGAAGGGAGAATGTAGAATCAAAACTCTATTAAATAGATGTGCCAAGTAACGAAGGAAGAAAAAAAAAGAAGAAGAAAAGCTTCAACTTTTATATGCTCAGAATTGTCTCACAAGCATATTTTTGTTCCTTTCCTCTATTTAAAAATTGATAACCTAGAAAGAGAAGTCAGGAGCCAGGGCTAGGAACAGTTTGTGGAACAAAAGTGGCCCCTACTGGTGGCAAAGCTAGACTTAAATGTGAAGTTTGGATTTGTGCATGACCTTGACCAAAGTTATATCCTCCTGAGAAGGCTTCCTAATGATTTTCTATGTCTGGAAGGGCAAACCCTCTTTAGAAGTATAAATATTAAAAAGTGCCTCTTCGGCATGAGGGCGCTGGTTTCAGGGCTACAGGCGGACTTCTTCAGCTTGTAATTAAAAACATCTACTGGATAACTAACCAGCAGCCTGTTTGCTTAAAGGAGCAAAGATTTAAATCTGATTGGGCTGCACACTGAAGTGGAATGACCTGTGGGTATGGGTTTCTGGAGGCATTGCCCCGGCTCCAACTCTCCCAGGTTCCTCAAACATTGGGCTAAGAAACCCACTGCATTCCATTCACCTCTGTCTTTGAGATTTTTGCTTCTTTCTGATTCTGGGATCCACTTAATCTGGGATTTGATTCTCATATCTTTACTCTGTGTCTTAATCTACAGAAATGGTTCTTAAAGGAAAATCATAGCTCCCTAACCTAGGGATACAAGTCTCAGGAAAATGTCCCTACTGACTGTAATTAGTAGGTAAAACAGTCACTAATAAAGAATTATAGAGTGTTTTTGAAAAAAGTAATGGTTGGAATCCTTTTTTTTTTTTTTTAAGCAGACTCCATAATGCAAAAGGAGCAATAAGTTGTTGTTTCTCTAACCAGTAAAAGGAAGAGAGGCTTGAAATCTACTCCTTCCTAAATGGTAATAGGTCATCTTTTTTCATTTTGTGTCTGGTCTCAGAAACAGTCCTATATCAAGCACATTTTACAGATTGGTAAGCTGAGAGCCGGAGATATCTTTTTCTATACAATTCAGCAATTAAGTGGTCATTTCAGGACTCTTGACTCTACAAACTTTTTATACTCCTAAGGGCATAAAACAAAGTCAGGCTTTCTTTCTTCCTCCCTCCCTTCCTTTCTTCCTTCCTTCCTTTCAAAAATACTCACTGTATACCTATGAATGGGCAGCAATGTGCTACAAGCTGAAGGTCTCGGGCTGACATAGATGGACAGATGTCAGCTCTGCTCTGACATTGCTTACCTTGCCTCCTTACCTTCCTTCAACTTCTGCTCTCAGACTCTCAGATCCAAATTTGCATATTGTCTTCCGATTTACATATTGTCTCCCAATTTGCATTTTCTCTCTCTCTCTCTGTCTCTCTCTTTCCCTCTCCCTCTCTCTCTCCCCCCACCCCTTCCCCATAGATTGTGAGCATAAATAGCTGTTGAATTAGTTTTGTCCGAAGATTTCATAAAACCAGTTTTCAATGAATGCCAGGTCCTGAAATGTCTCTCAAGCCCCACTGAAAGACACCAGAACATGCTATGTTTTCATAGTCAGCCACCTTTGGCTGTAACATAAATTATGTCTGGCTATCCTCAAGGGGCCGGTTGTTTGCCGTACCTCTTCATCCTTATACCACTTGGATCAAATTGGAATTTGTGCTTTTAAAATATGGGTCCAGAATGATTAGAATAGTCATGGTAGAGAGGCAAGAGGGCTTTATTTCTTTGGACCTGTCTTCTTCCTCCATCCAGTTATACTAAAGCATGTGTATGGCTTGTTTGCTTTCATTTTCAATCTTGGTTAGAGAAGAATTGTTCCACAACAAGCTCAGAAATGTTGCTGACTTCCTGTCTGGTTGTTTTCACCCTCTGAAATTGGGGGGCGTGGAGGGCAGCCATGCCTCTCACCCTTCCCTGCCCTTCCTGCTCGGCGTCACATCTTGTCTGTCCAGCCGGCACTCTTGCAATCAGTGTTGCCCGTGTCAGCTATTAAACACGCCCACGGCACCTCCCTTGTCTTTCTTCAGTCCGTGGAAGGAGTTTGCTTGGGCCACCAGTGCTTGGGTAGCGAGGGACTTGGATTAGCACAGTGGCTTTTGCTGCCGTCTGCATGTGGCCTAATAGAGTTGGTAGAGAAGGGTCTTTGGAAGCGGTGCTTCTGACAAGGAAAGCTTCTGTAAGCTTGCCTTTGTTTAGAAATATGAACTTCGAAACCCTACTGTAGAGAGTGTCGGCAGCCACACTGATCTGAGGCCTTGGGCAAATTCATTTGAATTGCTTTGAAATTGGATATTCAAAATTCAATAAAAATAAGCCAGCCTGATGGTACAGCTGCAGCCTTCCACCCATCCAGCTGGGTAAGCTGCGATGATTTCCAGGCCGAGGACTAGAAAGCCTCAATGTGATGGGAAGATGAGCTCTGGAGCTGCCAGAAAACTCTTTCTGGCAACCCAGCCCGCCGAAGGCTCCCTGCCAGCCGACTCATGGAGCCGGGCTTCTTTGGCACTAAGTGGCCCCTCTTGCTGGCCTGCCCAGACGTGGATGAGGTTCCTGCCTCTGTCATGGACAGGGTCCAGGGGGAGGGGATGCCTCAAGGACAAATGGATGGGGTGTTAGAAAAATAATAAAATCATAACACTCCAGTTGTTTGGAGAATGACTGGACTTCCCAAACACTCTGCAGCGACTCCAAAGCCATCAGACGCGTAGGCGGGTTTAATTAAATTGTATGCAGATGCAGGCAAACATTGTAATTTGCCCTTGGGTAAATCCTGCAGTTTTTGCCTGTAACAGGGGGCCTAACATCCTGGAGGCTGCTTACTTGCCACCTGCCAGGGAAGGCCCCTCTTCATGTTGGACCATTTAGAAAGGCTATTATCCCTGGGGTGGATAAGGGAAACTGTTATTATCAGTCTCCACTAAAAGTCAGACTCTTTGATTTCCCTGATTCATAGGAATAAAGACAGGGCATAGAAACTGAAATGCCTACATGGCAGGAGATATGCTCATGCATGCATTCATAAGCCTAAACATATATATGTAGTGTATACATGTATGTATGTATATATATTTATATATGCATACATGTGTAGAGATAGATAATAAGTAGGTAAGTAGGAAAGTAGATAGATAGATAGATAGATAGATAGATAGATAGATAGATAGATGATAGATAGATAGATAGATAGATAGGCAGATTCCACATGGAAGAAATATGTCTTATTGGTCCTAAGCAGCCCATTCAGTTTTCTTTATCATGCCTATTATATCACAGACACGGGTCTAGGCTCTTTTCTCTGCTGGAGTCTGTATGCATGCTAACCACTTCAGGTCATATTCCAGGAGAAATACATTCCTTAACCTTCTGATTGTTGCACCTATACCACCCAGAGTACCATACCTAAAGAGGGGTAATTGGAGTCCCCACGTGCAGGGACATTGTGAATAGCCCACTCCATTGGTCTGCGTTCTCTATCACCAGCCACTCAAGGGCCAGCCATGAAATTTAATTTGGAGTCTTACAGACACGTTCTGAATCCGAAATCTCAATAATAACTTTCCCTTTGCTCAGCCTTTTAACTGTGAAATTCAGTTGGGGAGTTTCGAAGCAGCAGGTAATGTCACAGCACTCCAGAGGGATTTTGCCAGAATTCTACTAAAGTGCTTGCAAGTGTCATTTCCATATTTAACTAATTTCAGTTTTTAATTAGCTCCATGTGAAAAATGAGAGTTCATGCTGAGCTCCTCTGTCAGCACAGACGCTTGTTTCCTTTCTAGGATCTCAGGACAATTAAGAAAAGAATAGTTGATGCTACAGTAAGTGTGATCATGCATAGCTTTCTCAAGCCATGACATTGTTCCCTGACAGTAAGCGGTGGCCGTGCCAGGGGTTGCTCACCAAACTGGGAAAGAGCAGTTGGGAAAAGGGGTTTGTAGATGCAGATTTGTGAGTCCTGGGTCCTGAATGATTTCTTAGCTGCAGAAAGTGTATTCTAGTCCCAGGCTTCTGTGAGATGACCTCAGATCAGGTTTTGAAAGAACATTGTAAAAAACAGATAACTGCAAAGGTGCTGTTACTATGGGAACATGGGTTTCCCAGGTACCATCTCTGTGCTACACAACAGCATCCAGGTACCTCGAAGGTCATTGGATTTCTGATTCTTAAGGCCTTGGCATACAAAAGTAACCTCTTTATGTTTTAAGTTTCAAAATGCAATGCAGACATGTAAATTTGTTAATCCTACATTCAAAGTGTAAATTTACCACTTGGGACTAACATGCAAATGGAAAACTACATAGTCTTCAAACAAAAAAAAAAAGTGTATTGAGAGGTTGTGTTTTGCATAAACTAAAAAATATTTGATGTGATCAGGTTTCAGAAACAATTTTAAGGAAGCCAAACAAATACAGGTCCCGCATCTCATTTACATGGCATCCATGCTAATGGCATTATTTGTTTAAAAGAAGAAATTCGTTAAAAGTTTTGAAAAGTGATTAAAGTGGAAAAGTATTTGACACTTCTCTTTAGTATAGATTCTTGGAAATTGGTTCAGAGAGTTGAAATTTTTTTCTAACTTTTTTTCTTAGTGTTGGGTAATTGTTCTCTGTTGACAATGAATGCCAACAGGACACTGGAATGTAAGTCCTATAAAGGACTTTCCGAATACCACATTAAGGTGGCTTGGTTGAGCAGCAAGAGAGGATACATGGAAGCAGGGTTTTTTCCCCAGCTCTCTTGTCAGCTGCCTGTGTATAAGAGCAAGTGTCACTTTTCAGATCAAGCAAGTCGCCTTTTGATAAGAGGTCATCGCAGATATCCTCCAGGGTAGACAGAAGTATCACCATTGAGGTGTTTTTAAGAAGGGGTAAGTCAAAAGATGGAGCCAGTAATTGAGAAGGAGAGCACTCGTAAGTTCCTCAAAATAAAATTATTGCTACAATAAGAGCCTGTGGCCAGCAGTAAAAGCCTGGTTGTCCAGTGAGTCTTGTGACTGGAATTTGATCTCCCTGCTTGGGGAATCCTCATATGAGCCCAGTGGGTGTAGTGCTCCTCTCAGGGATATGATGGAGGCTCAGTGCTGAGCATAGATGGGCACATTTGAAAAAGAGGGGAGCGGCTTCTGGTTTAGCTTTCTGAATGACTCTCCATTCATGACCATAGATGGGAATCTATTTCTTTGCTCTGCTCAAGATGTGGCCCCAGGCAGACCCCTTGGTATCCCAGGGGAACAGCTACAGTCACAAGAAGCTTCCCCTGACCTGAGGAGGTTGGAGCCACTATTCCTTTCAATAGTATAGATGCCTCTGCTAATGTGCGGTGTCCACATAAACATTCATTCATCACCATGGGGATCAGCAACTAATGAGCTCCTGGAATGGGAGCCTGCCCTCTGAAGGAAGATGTGGCAATGCACTGGGGAAGGAGTAGGGCAGAAGTTTTCAGAACCCAAGAGAAATCCTGAAATGGGATGTCAAATATTCCTATGGGGATTCGGGATCTGAGAACTGTGGGTAGAAGTTGTGGGTTTATTACCAGAGGCATTTTGACTATTACTAGTAAGTCATTCACTTATTATAGATTACCAAACAAATACAAGATAAGGAAATGAGCTCTGACCATAGGGGCCCACTGCCACATCCCAGCATTTCTCTTTATAAATTGTAAACATAAGTGGGTTACTCAAATTCTCCCTGTCTCAATATCTTCCTTGCAAATGGGCCCAATAGTAATAGCTATCTCATATAGGCTTTGTATATATTAAAGGTAATAGCTCTTGAACATTCCTTACATGTGTTTGTCAAAAAAGAAAAAAGAAAGAAAGAAAAGAAACAGAGAAAAGAGAGAAAGTACTAAAGAGACCCTTTTTAGTTCTGGGAGTACAGGAATGAGCCCATCAATTAGGTTTGCTTCCTATTTGGAACACATGGAGGCAAACACAAGAAGAATCAAGTAAAATTAATCATTCCATAGTCAAATGTCATTCACCATTCCAGTTTGTATGTGAAATAAGGGGAATGGGACCATCTCAGCAAGAATAGACTAATTAGAGCAAAAAAAATTATTAAAATGATAATCCCTCCATGTAGAGAAGTCAGTTCTATTTGCACCTGCCAGGAAATGAGCTACACATACACATGTGCATATGTATACACACACACACACACACACACACACACACACACACACACACAGGCACACACACACTCACGCATGCACTGACTTGAACTCATATTTCCCAGAGAGAAGAGTTGTCCTTACCCAGTGAGAGCTAGCTTTGTTGGGAAGCCACAAAAAGAGATCTTTGAGGTTACTAACTCTTCCATCAGCAGTTGGTTCTAAATACATAGAGCTGTCCTAGGACAAGAAATAACTGTCCCCTTCAACTAAAACATGCTGCGCATCAGTCCCTGGCCTGACTTTTTTGTTTGACTGAAATAATTCATCGAGGGTTTCAGGCACTGTAGCTTCTCAGAGTGCTCAGAGGGAAAGACATCCAACTTGGGCATCTTGCCTAGAACTGAGGTTGACTTTGGGCTAGCCTTGGGGTATCCGACATCCAAGCACAATCACTTTCTGGTGGAGAGTTCTGGACTGTCTATGAGTCAGGAGTAACTGAAAGAGTTACTCCTCGTGACCTGAGTGGAAAGTGTCTAAGAAAAATAAAGTCAAATGCATGTGGCCTCCCCTCTGTAAAAGTACAGTAGACTCCAGCTTTGTTTGGTTACTGTCTTGTTAAATATTCTACAGGGAATAAATCTCTCCATAAATTTTGTTTTCTGTTTCACTTTTGTTTCTGGTTTTATTGTTTTTCTCTGTTTGGAATGTTCCAGTAACAACTGTTTGTTCTTGCTGCCTAAGAAGTTCAGCACACAGGAACTGCAGAAGATTTATGTGGTAGTAAGAGGACATCCACCTATTACTTTGTGTAATAAACTTCCTTCCAGAAGAAAGAGAGAGAGAGAAAGCTTGTGCCTTACTGGCAGGGCAAATTTAGTGAACATCTACAGGAATCATCAAAGCTGGCACACGTGGAACTCGCAGAGATCTTTAGGGTCCATGTTTTCTGCTCATACTGGAAAGGAACTGAATTCCAAAAATCGTATCACGTGCCTTCTAAGGAGACAGGACTAGTGCCCAGCCTTGGAAACAGGGCTGGCCCAGCTCACCAGCCTCATGCCACATGCCAACTCTCTTGATATCAGATGTCTCTAGGGAGCTTGGCAACAGTAGAATCACAATTTGGTCCTAGTTGAATTTCCTGATAAATCTGTGGGTCCCACCCAGGACTCCGTGTGGCTGATAAAAAGAACCGTCCATATGCTTTGCACACCAGACAGCCAGGCAGTTTTGACACTTTGGGAAAAGTGTAAATTCTTGGTCTGGATTCTCTTCTAGGCAAAGAGCCAGCCCAGTGCTACGTGGATAAGGGACTTGAAGGGACACTTAGCATGGATAGGGTTCTCTGTACCCCTTCAGACTTTTAAGAGAACTGTGATAAACACAAAATCAGAAGCTTAAACTGCTCACACCAAATCACTTGGTGACAGGGTGGCCATATTGGAAATAGGATGTCCAGCTAAATTTGAATTTAAGATAAACAACAAAGTGCTTTTTATAGGAATATGTCCCAAATATTGTGAGAGTTATTGAAGTCTAAAATGAACCCTATTTTATTTGCTGTGCCTGGCAACTTTCCTCGATGGTCACATCTCTGTTCAACACTGTCTTAAGTAAGGTAAGATGCTAAACTCAAGGAGAGTTGATAGTATCTTTCCAGCTATGATGATTAATCCAAGGAATGGCCATTCATGTGACCCTAACGAATCTGATTAAAGTTCTTGGCTAGATTATTTAAAGGTGAAACTGGACAGATTAAGCTCTTTTTGTGGCAGCCCAGGGACTGGGAAATTCCAACAGAAATAAGCACAAAGTCCTTTCCTATGTAAAGTCTCTCTGGGGCTCTCAAATGGCTATAATGAAACACCAGTATCTTATGAATAACTGAAATTTACTCTCATATTTCAAGAGACTCAAAAGTCCAAAAATAAGGTACTAACAACACTTTCAAGGTCTGAAAAGGCCCCCACACTCTAGCTTATAGATGGCACCTTCTAGCATTGCTTACATGGTAGAAGTTTGATAGCTCTTTGGAGCCTTTTCTGAAGGGCACAAATCCCATTTGTGAACCTTCGTGACTTAGTCACCTCCCACAGGACCTACTGATTTAACTTGGGGTACAAGACTTCAACATGTGAGTTTAGGGAGACAACCAACTGGCTGATAGTACAAACCACTGAAGAAAATTAAACCCAAGTTTGAATGGCTAACTAGTCCTGCACTTCCATAAGCTCATAAATACCCTCCAAAGTGATTAATTTGTGATTAAGCCAGGACAAGGCAAGGCACCCTAAGCTCATACATTAGCTGTGTCATTCAAACTATGGATCTGACCATCATGAACCATATTGGGAAAAATAAAAGAATTTCCCCTTATGATGCATGAAGACTGATAGTTACAACCAGAGGCCCCAGCCTCAATATACCATTAATGGAAGTTCAACAGAGTATCTATCTTTGGGTAGACTTATGCCAGATAAAAGAGGAGAGGAGTATACTCCACACAGAGCCAAGATCCCCCAGAGCCTGTCTGCCTCACTCAGGGCTAGCCAGAGAGTGGAGGAGGGAGCCACTTCAAAGATACTTCTAAAATATCTTCTGTCTAAAAATACCTCTTCTACCTGGCACAGTGCCCAAATTTTCCATCTTTAGGATTTATAAGTTTGGCTTAAACCATTAATTGCCCCTATAATTGCACGTCCATTAATGGCAGAAAATACGACGTTGTGGAAAGTTCTGTGAATGAATGAAAATATCAAATTTCAACAGAATTTTAAAAAAAATATAAGTAGGTTGAGGTTGCTGATAATTTGAATGGAACCTAAGCAGGATGGAGCTCCAGAGAAGTCAGGATGTGGTGGTAAGGCATCCATACAGGGAGTGCTGCTGAGTTTGGGGGTGGCAGCTTGGGTCTCTCCGATTGGGGTTCCTCTGGGCCAGGCCAAATGGACAGGGGTAGGTGCCTAAAGGAGCGACAGCATGCTGAGAACAATCCGTTTTATCACTGTGCTTTGCCTTGCCCTGGTTCTGGCTCCCCCACACACAGCCCCCTATTTTCTGCCTTGGCTTGAGTACTTTTTCCATATTGCATCTTCCCAGCTGCCTCTCCTGTGCTGCCTGTGTGGGCAGAGATCTGGTGCTCAGACCTGGAGGGAGGTGTCTGGGCCTTCTCTGCCGGCTTGGAGATAGACAAGAGGAGCTTATTTATTACCCTCATGCTCTACTTCACAAATTGCTGTCAGCCTGGCCTCCCATACCCATGCTTCTAAACCTGAGCTTTCCTCCCAGCCTCCTGGAAGTTTCAGCAGCCATACAGGGTTACTGCAGCTCCGCCCTTGGATTCTGGAGGGAGGCCCGATAATAACTTACATTCATGGCAAATTCTCAGATGATGGTGACGCGGAAGCCACCAGCTTAGACTAGAAGCTTTTTAAGATGTGGCAGGACTTGGTCATCATGGCACCCCAGCAGGCCCAGGGCAGGGGCTGGGACATGCTGGTTATCTGAGTTCTACCAGTTAGTTGCTTGAGCCTTCGCTGCTGCAAATGTCAAAGCTGGTGATGGAAGTACTCAATATGCAGACATCAGGTAGAGGCAGAAAACTGTGTGTTTTGTGTCTCCAGAGTACCTGGGAAAGGGATTAAAGGTGGAAATCTAAGTGGGGAAAAAACATGGAGGTTGGGGCTTATCTTGAAGCAGCATTTGCATGGAAACACACTTTCTGCTTAGACTGGTTAGGAGTAGTTTTTAGAGGAGGCTGATGGAATAATAGAAGCCATTCAGAATGCCTCTGTTGACCGTGTGCTGCTTTGTGCTGTTCCTGATTCACACTGGCACAAAGTATGAAAGCCAAGTGCTCTGCAAGCCTGGGGTTCCTGTTTAAGCATCACCCCAGAATAACAGCTTCAAGGGTGGGTGTAGAAATGACAGTTATGGACTGCTCTTCTGCACGGATGCATGGCCTGGGAGTTGTCTTTTGTAAAACAAATCTGGGAAAAATGATGCCTCAAGTATTTTCCTATGTGGGATAGTTGCAAAACAAACACACAGAGACAGAGACAGAGAGACAGAGACACAAAGACACCGAGAGGCACAGAGAGAGATTTCTGATACTTCTACTGTAAGAGACAGGAAGCATTCTAGTGGAGTCTTCTGATCTGGTGTTCTAACTACTTCCAGAAAAGCTTGGACAAGGTACTTAATACTGCCTCTCTCTGGTGTATTGGACTGTAAGGAGGGGTCTATAGAAAGCATGTACCTCTAAAGCTATAGTATGAAGCAATGAACATATAAAGTTGAGCCACATGAATCTGCCAAGATTCTGCCACATTTGAACCAACAGAACAATGATAATTTCATAAAACTGTGCTAAGTGACCAGCACGCAGCTGGGAACTACTTTAATGTTGACTCTTCTTCATGCGAATTGCATTGATTTCTCTTGCAGCACCTGTGGTATGGTGGTTTCTCAGTGTTTGCTGGTGGAATCATTATATCAAGTAGATACTGAGACACCTATCCCCAAACACTCCTATGGTTAGCTAGGCACTAGAAACCCTGCAGGGCTAAAAGAGAGGAAGGTGGCACAGAGGAGGTGACCTAAGACAAAGATCTCTCAATGTGAAGGATTAGCCACACAGATTCAGCTACCTTGTGCAGTCTTTGTACACTGGCCACAAAGAAACATCCTCCAGGCAAAAGTGATGATGAGTTATAGTTGGAGATCTATTTTTATCTTCCTCACTACTGGGAATCTTGAGAAAAGACAGGTGGGGGGAGCCTCCCTTCCGGTCTCTTCTACTGCTAGTGTTTCTCTCTGTTTGGCTCTGGTGTGAGGGGACCAGAAGGCCCAGAAATCATGGTAGGTCTGTTGGAACTGGAAAGGCTGATACAAAGGGACAGTAAGAGCCACAGCAGGCAATGTGCTCCAAATGTGGATAAGACCTCTGGCAGCACACAGTGTGACTAGAAGTAAGGGGGAGTATTTCTCTTTTTTTTTAAATGTATTTTATTTTTTACTAGGAAAGAAACATTGTACATGCTCGTCTCTAAACATGTTTTAAAATCTGGAATATTCACAGCTGATTTTTTTTCAGTATTACATTTTTTCCCTAATGTTTCACAAACCTTAGGTTTATAAAAACACATTGAAACTTTTCATTTTGTAGGCATTATTTAGGGATGTGGTTATACCGGTTAAAGTTCTCTAAAGCAGAAGTGATTTTAAAATAGAGTCAAGAAAAAATGGTAAAAATGAAACCCACGGGCATGGCAGCTGATGACTGAACTTAGGGAGACACCTAAGAACTCTGGATGTAAGGGACATTTAGTAACTGGGTTGGAATAGGGAGTAATCTCTCAAAGCCTCAGTTTTTCCTGCTGTAAAATGGGAATAATCAAATGAGAAACATCTTTAAAAATCACTTAGGAATTGGGACCCATAAAGAATTCAGTAGGTTCTGTTTGTTACTATGACCGTTGATTCTTAGCCTATAAGGCTATAGGACCAACAGAGTTTAGAGTCTTAAACACAAATTTTCATAGCAGTCTTTCCTTTAATATATATTTTCTATGTAAGCATGATTGTATACACCTATAATCCTAGCACTTGGGAGGCTGAGGTGGGAGAATATGAGATCAAGACCAGTCTTAGCTATAGGAGAGTTCCAGGACAGTTTTAGCTACATAGAAAAACCTTTTCTAAAAAAAAAATCTAAAAAAATTCCATGTTTCTATGTGTATGTGTATATGTGTGTTTATGTATGAGTGTATATGTGTATGAGTGTGTATGTGAATGTGTGAGTGAATATATGTATGTGTGAGAGTGTGTGAGAGTGTACATGTATATATGTGTGTATATGTATATATGTGTGTGTACATGTATGTATATGTGTATATGTGTATGTATGTATGTGTAAATATATACATACATGGGTGAGTATATGAGTGTTTGTGTATGTATATGAGTGGGTGTATATATGTGTGAGTATGTATATATGTGTAACATATGTATATGTGTCTTATGTGTGAACACATTTATGTATGTATGTGTATATGTGTGTTTATCTATGAGTGTATAT
>CAJQZJ010032904.1:2474679-2519612 GCA_907164525.1 Lophiomys imhausi
ATGTATGTATGTGTATATGTGTGTTTATCTATGAGTGTATATGTGTATGAGTGTTTATGTGCATGTGTGACACTGTGTATATGTGAGAGTGTATGTGTGTATGTGTGTATATGTGCATGTGTATGTATCTATGAGTATACATATATATTTACATGTATATATGTGTATGTGTATATATGTGTGAGTATGCATATATATGTGTATATACATATATATATGAGTGAGTATATGAGTGTTTGTGTATGTATGTGTGAGTATGTATATATGTGTGAAGCATGTATAAGTGTTTGTATGTGTGAATGCATTTATGTATGTATGTGTATATGTATGTGTGAGTGTGTGTTCCTTAATACTATGGCGTTCTAACCCTTCTGCTGGTCACAGGGACAAATTAGAAAACAGGGGAAGGAAACTGCACTCTCATGGTTCAAAATGTTCACAGCTCATGATCTGGGTAAAAATGGTCAGCATTTCACTGATCACTGCTAAGCCACATATACATCTGAAATGCTGGGGGGAATGGGTGCTCCAGGAAAGCTGACTGAGCCCCAAAAGTCTCAAAATGCTCTCACAGGCACGCTGGCTCAGCGCAAGGCAGCACATGAGTTTGACTCCGCTACAATTCATTTAACTTTAAAAACCAAAGTGTAAAATATTTGTGTTTACTAACACTTTCATTATTTTGGCAGAACTACGTTTAACTTTAACTGTTGAAAATTTAGCATCTGAACTGAGATTCTGTGAGTGTAAAATACAAACCTGATTTTGAACACTTTGTGCAAACAAAAAAGTAAAATGTCTCATTTGGGATTTTTATGTTCATGACATGTCGAACTGATAATATTTGGGTTATATTGGGTTTAAGATGCTGCATTTATTTGTACTTATTTAGAGTAGTTAGTGAGAGAATTTAACTTCATGTGTGTTATATTTATGTTGGCCAGTGCTGGCCCAGAAGCAGAATGCAAATGACCTTCTGGATAAAGAACCCCAGGGACACTGAATTTCTGGGGACAGAGCTGACGTTGGTTAGTTAGCGCAGTTGCTTTTGACAGCTCCAGAGCAGAACTTTGAGGATCAGAGGGACTGGTGAGGATGCTATTTCCTGGACTGACAGAGTTGTCTCTGAGAGGCCTAACTATGGGATCTTCCTAGAGTGGCCAGATTTAGCAAATCAAAGAAAAACCCCAGCAACCACAGACCTTGGATATGCAGTCTAAGTGTGAAGTTTCTCTTCCTTTTGCAAAACAGAAAAAATAGGTTGGAGAACCTTTTTAGAAATTTCTACCTAAAAACAGCAAGAAATGACAATGATATGCAACTTCACAAATGGGTTCATCTTTCTTTACATCCCAATAGGCAAGTCTTGGAGACCTGTCCGTGGCTAGTTGTACTAGTTGATATCCCCTTGCTGTAATAAAATACTCGTAGCAGGCTGTGTTATAAAAATGAGATATTTGTTTGAACTCATCATTCTGAAGGTTCAAGATCCAAACAGCATGGCTTGGGCTCTGTGATGGACCTCTATGCTGTATCACAGCAGGGTTATATATGTGTCTCTGTCTACCTGGTTGTTCTTTTTCTTTGTGAAGCCACTGGGATTCAGTCATAGAGTGCTACCCTAGTGACCTATCTTATTGAATCACTTTTCAAAGGCATCATCTCCAAACACATGGATTAAGTTTCCACTCTGTTAATACCACTCACCTAAGACCTTGGGGATTAAACTCTTGAATGAACTGGGCTTGAAGCCACACCACTGTTACTAGAGAAGATACCAGTCCCACCTGGAGGGTGTATCAGGCCCTGCTTGGCTTGAACTCTTCCAGCATGTGACAATGGAAGTTTGGAAATAAGCTGTAAGGAGAGAGGAGGAGGGAGGTTAGTATGCACAGTTCCCCATGCCCCTCTACCTCATCATGATGCTCTTGTAGAAGCCAGAAACAACACAGCTGCAGCGCCACTGCTGGTTGAGGGAGATGTGGTACCTTTAGCACAGAGGAAGCATGTGAGACTTGAGTGTCACATAAAACCCTTCAAATTAGCTCTATTAAATAAATTGTCACTAACTCAAAATAAATATAATTGTGTCATTTATCTAATTGCAGATGAAAATTTGGCTCTTTTTAAAAATGGGTGCAGATAGCTTATGTTTCAGAAAGAATTCATCCCGTCTTTTCTTCCCAGTGAGCTTTCTTCTTTTAAGTTGCCTGTATTGATATCAAATAGATCACAGTGTAGGGGCCCCTTGTGCTCCCTGGCTTCCTTCCTTGCTATCTAATCAGGCCCTGGGAGATAGAAGGAATTTTCCAACAGGATGTTTCTCTCCATCAGAATCAAGTTTTAAATGTTTCAGCTTAGCCATCTGAAACCCACTTAACTAAAAGCCATTTAAGGGAAAGATCAAGCCCAATTTGCTAATGCAGGGTGTTTTTTTTTTCAATTCTGAGATTTAAAAAAAAAAAGTTAGCTATGTCAAAATTAAAAATTTAAAGGGACACTGGCGGCCTCCCTGTGTGCCTAATTTGACTCTGCTGAACAAATGACCAGATTGAATGAAAATTGCATATAGGATTTGTTCACGATCTTCCATTCTTCAACACATTTCTCACTTCTGAAAAAGTACAGAATCCACACCCACATTCACTCCTAGGAAGACTCGTTCGTGTCTGTATTGACCACTGGGTCCTCCAAGAAGGGGAAGAGGGAGCCGTGGAGATTTTAGACTCTGGTTTGAAAGCACTGCCATGGAAGCCACTCATCATAGATCCATGCTTATGAATTGAAGATCAGAAAGCATCCTGCTGCCCCTTTCTTGGACTAATTTTGTTAACAGATTCTCTGTATGTGTGACTTACATTGCAGAGACTGGGATAACCTGAGTCAGGTGAGAAGGGGAGCTGTTCTGGGGTCTCATAACATCACACGGAGGCTGGGCTGGAGAGATGGCTCAGCCGTTAAAGGCTAGGCTCACAACCAAAACTGTAACATCACATGGAGGCCCTGGGATGTTCTGCTTTTCTTAAGGAGACGGAAGAAAACAGCAGGCAGAGAGCTTGAAGCCAGAGATCAGAGTTCAAAGCCTGTCTTAGCCAGTCACAAGCTGTGGTGAGCTCAGACAAGTCATCTCACCTAAGTAGGGAAAATGGGTCACCATCTGCCTAAACAGCAGCTATCTGGACTAGGAGACTCCTGAGACCCACCTTGATGTGGCTCTGCCATGATCAATGTAATGCGGGAAAGAAAACCACAGAGGAGTCTCCAAAGAGAATTCTAGCAAGGTGACCATGTCACCTCTCTTTCTTGACGTTCGGAATTGAGCTGCTGATAGCTGTCAGGCTAGGGCAGGATCATGCATCTGGTGGTTTGCATTTCCACCTCTGCTGCTTACCAAATGCATAGCTCGGCTCTCTGAGCCCCAGCTTGTTCTTCTGCAAAATAGGAAAGCAATTATCTGCAACTCATAAAGCTAGTAATGGCTGCACAGCTCAGAATTAGGCACATGCTAGTGACTCAATGAAAGATAGTCACAATTGCTACTGTGGACGTGGTAAAGGACCTAAGACCCAGCAGGAAGTAAGGGATGCTTGCTGAGTACCTCTGTATAACAGCCTGAGACCCCACCCACTTTATACCTACTCCATACTATACATCAGTTTGAGTACCCTTCTTTCTGTAGGGTTGTAGTGAGGGACAACTGAGCATGTCAAAATGCTTTGGTCAATAACGAATCACATGCGCATTGGTCCCAGAAGGTTGTCCATGACATTGTAGAGGTTTCAGTTTTTTAAGTCCCCTCCATGATGCTCACACAATGATACAATCACTTACACTGGTCAATTTCTCAGAACACATCTCACCAGTAAGTCTCCTGAGGTTAAGATAATGCCTAAGACCCCATTCTTGGTTCTGAAACCAGCTGTCCCCACCCAGCCCTGTGAGACCTGCATACCCCGACACCTTCTGTAAAATAAGGATATGGCATCCCTTACCTCTGACTTATTGCAAAGAATAAGTAAAGTGTAGCAGGCACAAAGTGGGTAGAATGATACTGAGTACTAAGAAACATTGCAGCTTCCATTATAGCTAAGGAAAGGTTCTGAGGTGTGCCAGTTTATCTGGGGTAATCTACTCATGGGTACTATGGACCAATTTGAACCAAGATGAGTATAAACCTGTATTTTCCAGGGACTTAGGATAGGGAGGCAGTTTCACTTTTATTCTGTCCCTAAAACGTCCCTGCTCAAATTTTCCTGCCCCTGCTGCCTATCTGTGGGCTTCCAGAGATTCTTGGGTGCAGTCTATCAGGGGCTGCCTGCAGATATCAGCAGGAGAAATGAACTCTAGCCTTCCCTTCTCTGTCCCCTCACTTCCACCAAAGGAAGAAACTTGCCTGAGAGCTCAGTCTGCCAAGGGCCCATCATCATAGCACAAGTCTGACCCCCCTGGCTACTCCTACTTGCAGTGGCTGTTTCATGGGAAACTCCTCTCTCTTTGTTCCAGCTTGCATTGCACGTCTCCCGATCAATATGACATCTCATCCCCTAAAGCATTCATATGTCTGCTTCCTAGGATTCCTGTGGCCTCCTGCCATGTGCCACCCCCTTGCCTTGCCTTTTCAGTCAGTGGTCTCATGGATCTGTCCTCTCTTTAACAGAGCTGCTAGGTGCTATTCTTAAAAAAGAAAAGAAAAAAAAAAGACAGATATTGTTTGGGTTGTCAACACTGAGTGACAAGCTGGGGTGGGGACGAGCATCTAGGTATATGTGCATGGACTGTGGGCATAGGCTTTGTTGTCACAAAAGCTCTTAAAATCCCAGACCATGATTTATTTTGTGAATAAAACCTCCAGATATTATCCTTCTCTGAAGGTGTTTTGATCACATGGGCGCTTTCTTGAAGAAAGAAAGGCTTTTATTTTATTTCTTTCTGGGGGAAAAATAGCATGAAGACTGGAGTGGTCTGGGTGGGAAATGGCACCCGTGCGGCTAACAGCTCTAGACGTGTTTGTCTGCACAAGGATGCATGGACTCCATGGACAATGGGCTGTCTGACTGGCATGGGCAACCAATATATTCCAGGCACTCTGCAAGAGAGAAAAACCGTGGCTGCAAGCTCGCGTCGGTCTTGAGTATTGATTTTCTTGGTGATGCTGGGGAGGGAGGGAGTTGTTAGAGGTCAGCTCAGCGCACCACACACCACGCCCACACTATCAGCTAAGGCCACCTGCAGAGCACCTGCAACAGGGGCTCAAGGGACTGGAGAGGGGATGACAATGACTCCATGACCCTACCCATCTGGAAGCTGCAACGAGTCCTGTTTGTTTCCTCCAAACACAGGAATTGATTAATCTCATCCCACTTCCTACTCACTGTACTGTCCTGAGCCTGTCACAAGAATAGATTAATGTGCAGATCCTTCTGGGTAGATTCTTCTTGTCTGGAAAACACACTGCTCTTTGGTCCCAGAGCTGCCTTTTGGAATTGTCACCTTGTCCTCATGGCAGATGTGCAAGGGGCGACAGAAAGCGTCCTTATTTTTGAAGAGGAACCAGAATTAGGAAGGTGACAGACACAGTCCTTACTGAGGGTGTTTTAGGATCACATAGAACAGGGCCAGTAGGGATGGGCAGGCAGTAGCTGTCTCCCCCAAAGCCCCCTCTCATTCAAGTGGTCTTGCCAGGATTCTGAGATCACTTCTCCCTCTCTTCTCTCCTCTCTTCTGTGTAAGTCCCCGGCCTTGAGCTTTGCAAGCATCTTGGAAGCTGCAAGCTGAAAAAAAGTTGGACAGAGGAAAATAAGTTTCCTGAGCATTCTCAAGATCTAGGTGTGCAAATCCCATTACTGGTAAAGGGATTTGTGGGCGTCACTTCCATGTGGCGCTTTGAAAATTTATTCCATTCAGTGTATTGCTACACTGTCTGGGAAAAATAAGTAAAACCATTTCACTAAGGTAGTTAGGATTTTTAAAAAGGGATATATATATTTTTTAGCTCCTTTGAGATTTAAATTTTTTAATTCCTTTTTTTTAAGTCTTAAGGTGTTTTTGAGAATGTTATTCCTTGTGGTTTTATTTGCATCACTTCTTTCCAGAAGACTGTAGTTTTGGCTGCAGCAACATTCTTAAAAGGGTACTATTAAGACATTACAGAAGCCCCCTCCCTTCCGCAAAAAGAAATACAAGGGCTATGTGTAACCACGCCCCGGAAGATGAGGAGCAGACTGGCCCAGGAAAAAGCCACCACAAGCTGATGTCAACCAACCAGGCAACTGAAGTCACTAGATTTTTTTTTTTTTTAGTAGCATTGACAATGATGACTCTTTAGGTCAAATAGCAAAGTGGCTACTGACCATGGAGGATGAATGTCTGCTTGCAAGAGGTACTTGTTCCCGAGTGGGGTTGGGCAGCATTCACAGAAGTAGTTCTGGAACTTTTATGCCCTGCTCAATCTCAAAACAGTTGCTGCATGAGAAAACGCAGAGGGCTGGTGTCCCAGGATGGAGATGTACCTCAGAACAGGGTCATTCATCAGCGCAGCATGAGGACTTGGGGCTCTAATGCTGAGGTGGCACACACCTGGGTGCAGATCCCAGATTCTTCATTTACTGGTAAAATATGACCTTGGATGAGTCAAACTCTCTAAACATCAATGTTCATATCTGTAAAATATAAACTATATTGGCACTCCGTATATCGATAGTATATATCAATAGGATAGAGAGGGGTTTCTTCCCCTTCAAAAAGACATTCTTCAGGCTGGAGAGATGGCTCAGCGGTTAAGAGCATTTTCTGTTCTTCCAAAGGTCCCTGGTTCAAATCCCAGCATCCACATGGCAGTTCACAGATGTCTGTAATTGCCGGACGTGGTGGTGCACGCCTTTAATCTCAAGAGGCAGGGAGATCTCTGTGAGTTCAAGGGCAACTAGCCTGGCCTACAAAGTGAGTCCAGGACAGCCAGAGATACACAGAGTAACTCTGTCTCAAAAGAAACAAAACAAAAATAGACATTCTTCAACAGAAAGCAGAGTCCCTTCAAAGATATCCACTCCCCCAAAATTAACCACCCTCCACTTCCCTTTCCTGCTTGCTAGACTCTAGCTTGGACCACTGGTCACCTGTGCCAGGGCGAACTGCCGTCTCATCTCCTTTACGTCTTTGTGTGAACTAACCCATCATGACACCATCCTTGATGAGTCTTCATTAAAGGCAAAAAAAGAAAAACTTTACATTTCCCATCCCCTGCCCCTCCAGACACCTGGCCCACACTCTGCTTTTCACATGTGTCTAGTTTCTCTGCCTTCCACTAGAATGTAAGTTCCATGAAAGCAGGGACTGTGTTTGTCAACTGCTTTATTCCCAGGGCCAGGACACAATTCGATGCACAGTGTGAGCTCAATAAATATTTGCCAAATGATAAATAATGAATAAATGCTGCCATTAAATTAATTATCCCAGTCCCTGGCACGTTGTCAAAATAAATGTGAATCATCATCATGGCTGAAGATGCTCATTTGCATGTGTTGGTTTTCACTGCTCGCTGCTAAGGTGCCTTTACAGTGCCCAGTAAGTTCAGGGTTAGCACCTGTGTGCATTAGCCCCAGTCATCCCTCTCTCAGCAGGTTCCATCTTTCCAGCAGGAGCACCATGGGAATCTGCTGTTTCCCACAGGAGTCCTGGCATTGTGGGCTTAATTGCCTGGTGCAAAGCCAAGGAGATCCAGCCCTGACCCTTCCCATCATCTTCCCATTTCTGAATACACTCTGACATCAGCCCAAAGGCCCTGTACTTCTTCTGCCTGCGTGCTGAGCCACAAGACCCAGCAGGCTTGGCTCCTTCCTTTCCCTCCTGGGGCTCTGCTTGGCCTGCAGTCTTGCATTTTCAAAGGGAGAGTCCAATCTCCTCCCCGGGTTATATATCGACAGGCCTGATCTTTAAAGATACCCCTTGCTCCTGGGGGTCCGCTCAGCAAACACAGAGCATCTCTGGCTTCCATGTTTGTCCTCTTTGACAAGCAGGGGTTGAGCAGCTCTCGGTGAAGTATTGCTGACATATTGATTGACTCTCTTGTCAGGTTGATCCTCTGCCAGCCAATGAATATAGAAGGTTCTAAATGGCGTCCAGCAGGGCCCACACATACCCTAATTACTATTTCAGACAACCCCTTTTGGAAGCTGCCATTTTTTAAGTCCTGGGCACTCCATGTCCTTATGCTAACTGGAGAATCCTGTCACCCAGGTGACCAACCCCACCTGCTTTCTCTAGGCCAGGCTCACTCTCTGAGTATTTCTTTTGGAGCCCATCAGTCACCTAAACATAGGAACCTCAATGAGAAACTATTAACCGACTGGCAAGGATGTCTGGCTATTGTTCTTACTGAAACCTGGGATCTGTGTGTGGTCCTCCCATGTGGCCTTAGGTCCTTTTCAACACTCTGGGAAGGTTCTCTCCAATTAGCTGAGGGAAACATCCAGGGTTTGGCTGCTCGATGTGCTTTTAGTGGCCAATTTCCCAGCTGCCACCTGGATTCCATGAGCTTCCACTTGAAGCCCTTTCCCACCCCATCCTTGCTGACCCATGGAGCCCCTTTGTTCCATCCCAGTGTCTCTGTGGAGTAGAGCCTGTCAAGTCATGATGAATTGTACATTTCTACTGTCAGCGGGGGGTGGGTAATGCGGAGGAGAGGGCTTCCAGAACTCATTTCACTTCTGACCCTAACATGGTCTGAACCAGACCTTTTGGGATGAGCTTCTGGAGCATTCAAGGGGAGGAGGAGAAGGAACTATCCCAGGGCAGCCAGGATATCACCACCAGTAAAATGTAAAGTGATGGGCATTTATGTGAAGTACTGAGATGAAGAAGCAATAACTCTGGCTATCCCTAGGCTTCTCAGCTGTCTAGTCTGGCTCCAATAACAAAAAACAAAAAAACAAAACAAAACAAAAAAAAAGATGAAGGTATTACAATATTCAAATATTTTGCTGCCCATGGAAACAGGCATAATGACCCTAAACAGGTATTAATTTCCTGTCTGGATTTCAGAAAGGCTCCTGACCTGATAAAATTTAAATAATTCACAAAGGTCTATTTTGTAAACATGTTCTCTTCCCTTTTCTGCATATGTGAATGTATCAGTCAGGGTAGACTAGGCCATGCCACTGTAACAAAAACCCCCAAACTCTAGGTGATTCACTGCCATAACAATTCATTATTTCCCTCAGTGTGTTCTGACACTTGCCAGCCATGGCTGGCTCTGTCCAATGGCTTCTTTACTCAGGATCCAGGATCGATATGTAATGCAGTGTGCACTGCAGGTCACAAGGTCACATCTGAAATCAACAGCAACAAATAAACACACAAACAAACATTTCTCCAGGTAGTTATGATACACACAGTGGATGCCCGTGCACCTACCCACTTTGCTGATCATGAGTTCTGAGACAGAAGAAAGTGTGGTTGAGATACCATTTCCCTATGTTATCCCATGTCGCAAGATCTCTATAAAGTGTGAAGCAGGTACCACATCTCTGGAATAGCTCTACTGATACTTAAGTCCCCCAATGGTAAAACTTCATAACTTCCCTCATCTGTGACTGAGCATCATGACAGTACCTACCTGGAACTCTTTAGGACAATGTGTATGATAATGCCTGAACATTGAGCTCAGTGGCTGACAGCAGGTATGTGGTACACTGAAGATCAAAATACCCTCCTGTTTACACCCAGACCATTTTGCCACCCGTATTCCATCCTACTCTCTACACCTCCACATTTTTTTTTAATTTACAAGCATTTGATGCTCTACAGTCCAAATTTTCAAGTGTGCCCCCTTGTGCTGTGTTCTGCCCTAACAAACATGGATGTGGTATCTGTGTCTGAGATACTGCCAGCTAAGGAGGTATGTATGCATAACATCTTTGGCACCCACAGTCTGCCTTTATTCCACCTGTGAAGGTAACTTTTAGAAAAGGGAAAGGGAGAGATGGATGGTGGGATGACTCCTTAGCCCAAACCATAGGACCAGGCAGTATCAGAATAAGAAAGAAGCAGGACTCTCATTCATCGGGAAACTCATTTACTTCGCAGCTCCCCTGGGTCTCTACCCTGAGGACACTTCGGTCCATTCCCACAGGCCAGAAAGAAGATAGTCTCATCTTCTTCCTCAAGTCAGGGAACAAGGAACAACTGACCACAAACACTAACACATGCAAAAAAAGAAATAGAAAAAAAAAGCCAACAAAAGCCTATTTCAGATGTCCTTCCCCCAAATAAGAAAAGGTAGTCCTACCCCTGCTGCAATTCTCACTTGTTTACTTAGGATTCGATTCAATGATGGAAAATATGCCTGAACTTGAGTTTCATTTTTGTGCAGAGCTTCTGCTGGTAGACAGGTCTTGTGCTCAGCAACTTGGCTTGGCTCCTTTCTCTTACCTTTATCTCACTTATTTTCCTATTCATGCAAAGAGCTGTCTGAGAAGTGACTCGCATGCTCTGAACCTAACCCCTTCGACCTCATGCCTAGTTTTCTTGAACAGTTTGGTTAATAATGACGATGGTGTTGGTGAGGATAATAATAATAATTAATAAAAATAATAGCATTAATAAAGAGCTACAATAGAAGCAAACAAAAAAGTTAAGGAGGCCAAAGGGAAGACATTCTTGCAAATAGAGCACGGGGTCATGAGTGTCCCTTTTATGCTCAGTAAGATTGCAGTCCTGTCTACTATTCCTCTGAGCCTAACGGTGGCAATATACCTTGTATCTGGGAGTGACAAGACTGAGTGTTGCTGAGAAGGGAACAGTTCTGAAAAGCAGTTTCATTGGGTAGGTAGGGCACGGAGGAGGCTGTCTTCTTTGACTGCCAGGACCCACTGCTTTTTTATAGACATGAAGATCAAAGCTTTGTTAGGCTCGGGCCCCAGCTGCACCTGTGATACTTGGTGACAGCATCTGTCTCAGCACTTAGGGACCCTCCTCCGAGGAGTTGCTTCTTCAGCACGGCAGCAGCTGGCTCCAGGCAAGCTCCAATAACCCAATGGTATTGTGGTGTTTTTTTTTTTTTTTTTTGAAAAATCATTTTAAAGCAGCTAATTCCTTGGCTTCCTTCACCTGGTAATTACAAATCAGAAGCTATCGTTATCTTGAAGCAACCACGATTACTTCTCATTTCCTGACCTCTGTATGGTGAAAATATGTCATTATTTGAGGCAATAGAATCTGGTCTCTTCAAGTAAGTGACCTACATATAACAGATAAACTGCAGGAGAAAATTAGGTGTTACCTCGACGGAAAGAGTACAGTAAATGTCACTTATCCTTATTAGTATTTATCATCTGGGAAAGTTGCAACCGTGGGCCTTGCACCTCATGGAAATGTAGAGACAGAAAATGAGGTTTGAGGTGGAGAAGCCCGGCAGAGAAAAGGAGACACATACTCTCCCAGGTACCTTGCCACCTTAATCTGCAGCCATCAATCTAAGCTGTATTGTGTGAAGCTAGGTTTTTAACCTTAATAGAATGCATCCTGACTTTAAGTGGTGGTAGGCATGCAGGATTAATTGCTATGTGAACAATTTCCTAAGCATTGTTAATCATGTTTCCTGTGGTTAATTGTTTCTCCCATCCCCACATCAAACTCAGAACTTTCCTGTCAACAGCCCTTCCTCTCCTGCAGAGCTGTGAATGTGGTAACACACATCAACCTGGGCCCATTGAAATGCCAGACAGGACACAGTCGTTGTTTGTGTTGGAAATATAACAGGGAGTGGATTCCTTACTTATTGACAAATGAAGCATTTCGTAGATGAAGCCTTGGAAGAACACAGGTGTTTCTGTCCCCTCAGTAACAATAAAACCAGGAACCATCGGGGCTGAATGGTACATTGAGTTTTCTAAACTAACTGTCTTCACAAGCTAAGTAACAAGACCAGAAGGCTGCCTGGAGGCTGAGGCACGTACAAGGAAATCGACCTCTAAAAACATGTTTGTCTCCTGAAAGCCAATGCTTTTGGGCATCCCATCTCTGCCTCATTCCATACTTGGGGGAGCCAAATAATGCCGTGTTTGTTTTGCTTTTTTCTGGAATAGGCTCTACCACTATTACACATATATACACACACTCTTGCGTGCACACACATACACACACACACACACACACACACACACACACACACCTACCTTTAGCATTTTCACAATGTGCAAAAAGATATGCACTTGTCATGAAGAGAAGAAGAAAGAAAAAAATATTTGTTTTCAGAGTTTGGCACAGTTAGATAGGCATGCCTCTAAGTGGGCCAATGCGTTTGCAGATAAGTCTGGCTGTGTTGGCATTTCAGGGCCGGTCAAATGGGAGCAGTGTAGCCCTGTTTTTGAGTTTGGCTTACATTTCTTTCATGCAGCTGGGGTGAACCCGGCCTTTGTCAGTGCACCTGTCTGAAAGCACTTGTGTCAGGAGTGTGGACAAGCATGGAAATGATGAGCAACCCCATCCTGAAAGATCAGACCTGTATGCTGCCTGCCTCCTCCACTTCCCACAAGGGGTGCTGCCCCTGAGGCTGGGAACTGCCAAAAGCAAAGGAGACAGAAAGCTATTGGCTTGCCACTTTCTGTATTTTAGTTAATCCTGGTGGCCTGGGGCAAGCCATTTTTGAACTTCAGTTTCCTTAAAAGGCAATCACTTGGAAAAAGGCACCTGGCCCTCCCCCTTGACATTTGCATTGCTGAATTATCTATTCATATTTTCATTACTTTGTCTCTCCTGCAGCAATGCATCTGCTCGGACTCAATTGGCAACTCCAGCCGGCAGATGGACACACCTTTAACAATGGCGTAAGGACCGGCTTACCAGGAAACGATGATGTGGCAACAATGCCATCTGGAGGCAAAGGTGAGGTTACAGCTGCTGCTTGCCCTATTGAGGTCACAGGAAAATTCAAGGCTCTTGCCAGCTGCTTCAGGTTTTTTCATCCAAATCTTGGAAGGCATGCAAAGAAAAAAAAAATGAAAAAAGACAAAAAAAAAAAACCAAACAAAAACCACTGCCTTTCATAGGTGCCCTCGATTAAAAGCTGTTTGCTGTTCCTGTCTGTTAGCTGTGTTTGGCTGGAGCCCCTTCGATCTGGCACCGTGCCTGCTCCAAGCAGTGTACATACCAATGCTATCTACAGCAACTGGTACCATACAGCATGCTTGAAAGCATCCCAAGACCTAAGCAAAAGCAGCAGCAACAGCAGCAGCTGGAGCAGCAGCAGCTGGAGCAGCAGCAGCAGCAGCAGCAGAAACCTGCCTAATGAGGAGGCAGGAAGCAGCTGGCAGTACACGCCACTAGCCTGGGTCCCTCTCCCACAAGGAGAGATACAGCCTCCCTGGGGAGTAGACTCGCCTGGCTTGCCATGAAAGAGACAGAGCTGTTCTGCTTTGGGGGAGAATAGAAAGGAGTTTTGACAACTTGGCAACAAAGCTTCCCTTTTCAGAACAGTGAGGAGGACAATAGAAATGTTCATTGAGGCAATCAGGCGACTGTATTCTTGTAGGGGAGAAAAATAGGTGCTAACAAGGTGCTAAAAAAGAGGAGAGAAAAACAGAAGGGGGTGGGGACAGGAGCAATTAAACGACAAGAGCAGCCAATGGCACAGCTAGCAGGGCTGGCATTTGGTGATTTGGTGGCGGTTGAGTAATTCGGGATGGAAATCACATAAGCGAGAGATTGTATTGAAAAGCATTCACCAAACAGAATTTTTCAGTCTATTTCTTACTCACTATTTTACACACACACACACACCAATTTATTTTTTATTTGTTTAGAATACACCACAGAAATATTTCAAAGAAAAAGGAAGGAGCCTTTCTTCGGTATCTGTCGCATGCCCAGCATAGTATAGTGTAACTTCATCTCAGGAAACTCATATCCGAGAAATTCAGACCCAGAATACTCTAGAAACTGATCCAAAGGAATCAGGATAGGAGCAAACTTGAATTCAGGTCTGTGCAATGTGCATCTTCAGATAGGATGTTGGCTTTTCTTGCATCTTGTGCTTTCTGCCGAGAAGATTCCAGAACTCCTCAGCCTCAGGTTTGTATTACTTACCCTAATATCCTAATGGTCCTTAAATCTTTCTCTCCAGGGAGAAAAAGGTGTCCTACACCTTCTGCCTTTTTATCCAGTCTTTAAGAATCACCATTCCCATCTGTCATAATCATAATGTTAAATTACCTTTAAGTAAGCATGAAAAAGTTTTATCTGAGGATGAAATTATATGCCTTCCATTACTGAGTAGGTAAAACTAGATCTCAAAATAAAGAGTGGATTTCACCCTACCTGATCATGTTCTGCTTTAACTGACCACAAAGCCCTGAGCGAAATTTATTGCCCTGAGGTTTGAAGTCTATTCACCTCCTGTACTTGACCCCACTCCCTTCCCTTTTCCTTTACAGCAGTGGCTCTACTTTTTGCCCCTTGGGAGACATTTGGCAATGACTGAAAACGGATTTTTTTTTTTAACTGTCACAATTGGAGGAGGTGTAACTAGTGGGCTAAGGCCAGAGGTGCTGTTAAATGACCTACAGTACACTAGCTAGCCTCCTGTCATGAGGAATTACCTCAGTGCGGAGTACCAATAGGAAGGCTCTTGGAAGCCCTGCTTCAGGGAGTCCTTATCCCACAAGTCAGCAACCCCTTCCTTCCAGACAGATTAGAATGCACATTTGAAAGTAAAGATGCAGATCTTCCCATCAGGCATGGGATGTGGAGACAGGAGTATTCTGAAGTTCTGCATGGATGCTTTTGAAATAATACCCTTCACCTCCGGACCCAGTGATCTTCATGGGCTTCCAGAAATGAAAACAGACCCCTTTCCTCTTGTCTTTATGCTCCATTTCTCAGCCCCACCCAGCTTTAAACATCCCACACCATCGCAGTGAGACAACTAAAGAAAACTCCCCTCGGAGAACAAGCCTTAGGAATACTTGTCTCTAAGGCAGAAGCTCTCAACCTTCCTAGTGCTGCGACCCTCATGTTGTGGGGGCCCAACCATAAAATTATTTTTGTTGCTGCTTCATAACTGTAATTTTTGCTGATGTTACAAGTCGTGCTGTAAATATTTTTGGAGCTAGAGGTTTGCCAAAGGTTGCATGACCCATATATTGAGAACCATTTCTCTTAGGTAACAAATGAAGACACTCTTTTCATTGTGATTTGGAGAAGCCAGAATCTTCACCTTTCTTGTGCAGTGTGCTTTAAAACATAGAGTCGAACTTATGTAAACACCACCGGTTCTGATGTTTTCGGGACAGGAAGGCTATTTGCCAAAGCATTGTCCTGTGGGTTTTGCCCATTGGTCCTTATAAAACAGGTGAAATTTCAAAATTGCCTTAAAATGAAACAAAACTCAATACCTTTTCTTTCCAAATGCCAACACAGTACTCTGGAGATGACTGAAGATACCGGATTGCCTTGAAGGGAGTCTTGTAAAATGACAGGGAAGATTGTTAATGTCCTTGAGTGGCTTGAGATTTGAATTTCTAGACCTAGTGACCTCCCCATTCCTCACTCACCAATTCTTTACATTTAGATAACCCAAATCAATCCCCATCGACCACTTCCCCACTGTTTCAAAGAGACAATCAAGACATATTGGCAATAAGTTAATTAAATAACACCCCCTCAATTTTTTGTGGTATAGGATAATCCTTCACTCCGATGTTTTAATCAAGATTCACCACACATTGCCAGGGAGGTTAATCTTATTAAGCAATTACTGGGTAAGTATCCAGCAGGAGCAAATTAAAATGTAAGCAAAACATGAGCATGTGAGTCCCATCTAAGAAGGTCTATCAATAGAGATTTTATTAGTTGGTCTTTGGGAGTATTTACATTGTGCAGGTTTGGGAAGGGGTCTGACAGACATGACAGCCTCCACCCTCTGATATGATACTGCAAACAGAGCTCTCCATTCATCAGATAGGAGACAATGTTCTTGGGGCTGTGTCTTCCTCTTCCTTATCCATTTACTGTTGTTCCTGATTTATTTCCCCACCCCCACTCTCTTTCAATTAAACCTTACTGTGGATGGTCTTGGGTTTCACATTGAGGAGAAGTTGCACGTGGACTGCCAGAATCACTCACCATCTCGTGTGTATTTCTATGTTCACAGGAATGAACTCATACGTCTTCATTAGAGGGACACAGAGTGCTTTTTCTATAGATCTGAGATTAGATAAGCCTTGAGAATGAAGATTCGATACAGTATTCTGACCTGGTCAGATAGCATAAAAGGGTCCAGCTTGATTGCCTGGGCCCAGAGACAAGGTATATAAGAGCTTTGCTAGGGCATGTCACTGGCTCTGAGTTTGTGCACTGATCTTAAGAAAGAATATACTCTCAAGTAGAATTTTATGGATCATTCTCAAAATCCATCAGTCATTTTACATTCCTACTGTCCTCTGTGTCACTGGGGTTAGCAAACTATCTATCTCATGGACCAAATCTGTCTGACCACCCATTGTGATGATGGTTTCTGTTGGTGCGTAGCCATGCCTATCAGACCGTGGAGGCAAGCAGGTGCAGCAGAGTGTTCAGCCTACAAAAACAGAAGTATTTGTGGTTTTACCCTTCAATAAAAAGAAAAAGTTGATGATTTTCCCATATCATTTCCAAACTCATTTCTACTCCTCTAGGACCTTTTCTGTACCCAAATTAAGGAATTCCAAGGTCCCAAAACCTCTGTTTCTCTTTCTTCATCAAGCACTGGTTATGTGCTCTTCATGACTTCCCTTAAAAAATCCTGTCAATCAGTGTAGAGTGCCGGCACTGATCTGGCTGGACACAAACACCAGTTCCATTCCCACGTGGTGGGTTGACTGTATTTATTCAGTTTGTTTATCCATTCCCAGCTGCCAGCGTCTCATCTGTAGAGTGTCACTCTTTCACAAGTTTATGGTCCAGCATGCATGAGGTAACACTTGCAAAACACTGTTGCGGTGCCATGCGTTTGACAATCTGTGAACCTTTGACATCATTAACATCACCATGACTTCTCTCAGCTGGTCCACTTAGTACATATCCACGGGCTGCCACTTATGAGATGCTGGGATGGCCAAAGGCTGCTCTCAGAAGGGCAAGGCAGTGCCACTTCATCTCCCTTCCTTTACCTTCTAAGAACTAACACAAGTCCCAGGTGAGGCTTTTGTCCCACACATTTTTCTGGATAGGTCAACGGGAAGCAAGACTTTCCCCTTCCAAGGGGCCAATGTGTAAGACAGGCTGGCCGGATCCCCAAGCATCATTTGTCTCCTGCAGCTTTGAGCTCTATCACCGCCAGCCTGCCTGTTTTAAGCCCTACCATTCTCGGTTTATAACTCAGCTGTAAACATTTATTTGTGCCTGAAGCACATTTCTTTCCTACCCTTGGAAAAAAAATCAGAATTTCCAGATGGTATGCAAGTTGGAAAAAATGGCAAAGACTGTTATTCTGTTTAGAAACATGTTTTTCTACACTTGCCCTTTCAGCAAAAACTTCATAATGATTTTTACTCGTTGGCTTAATGCATTGGTACTGGGAGCCAGATTTGCAGGGAGGTTGGTAATTCTTCCTCTGGCTCCTGTCACTCAGTTTCTCAATGCACACAGCTCAGGGCTTCAAATGATCACTTCTCTGAATGGGACTTTTTCAAAGTTGGTGATGTTCCCAGAAGGACAAGGGGCCAAACATTATCTTATAGCCTACTTATTAGTAAATACACCAGTAGCTTAAGTCAATGCAATTCCTGTCATTTTTAGAGTGTTGTTCTGCCACTTTTACAGCTGGGTACCAATTAAATGTGTCACAAGGATGGGTTTCTGACCCAGCTCTAAGTCATATAGTTTGTTCTTCCTGGCAATACTCTGCCTTGACATAGGTACAAATGATCCATCCAATCATTTCTTTTCCACATGCTGAATTCGCCTTTTCTCTCATTGGCTACCCTTGTTTCTCAGGGTCAATACACACAGCGCTCTTCTCCTTCTGGATTCTCTCTTCTGGAGATCCTCTGTGCATTCTGAAATGCAGTCCACCTAATAGTTAAATACGTGGGTCTTTGAGTCCATCACTCAAGGGTTTTCATGCCAGCTGAACTGCTGAAGAGCTCTAGGGCTACACACAAGTCACTAACTTCTATCAACTCTGGTTTTCCCATCTCAAAAATGGGGTGAGCACCAGGCTATCAGGAGATGGCATGCCAAGTAGTAGCTACTTTGTGCATTTAGCTACTGTCAACAATACTAATAAACCAAGTGGCACATCGAGGCAAAGTAAGTCCACTTGAAGGGTCAGAGGTGTAAACATTTGAATAGAAGCAGTGAAGAACTGACTGTTTTTGTCTTAGGCAATACACAAGGACTGTATACTATCCCTAGACCTGAGGGGTTTTATAAGAATAATCATTGTTGTGTGGTCTTAGGAACACCATCCCAGGAGTGGGGTCTCGCACTCTTGGAATCCCTTCTTGAGTATAGCCATCTGGTGACAAGGTGGAGGCTGATGAGGCTGATAGCTTAGACCAGCTATATTCCATAGCCACTAATCTAAGGTCCTTACAGGATCTCTTTAGTTACCTGTGGTTAAAGGGAAGCCTCAGATGGTGGTTCTGATGCCCTGATAAATGGAAACGAAGTATAATGACTGAGGCAATCTTCTGAATTCAACTTTATTTGCAATAGATAAAAATATGTGAGGCAGAATAATCTGCAAGGCAGATTTATGTGGAGGAGACTCCGGAGCTCCGGGAAGTTAGGAAGTATTAATACGAGGCCTCATTTCCCTGATATAACTACAAGTCCATTCCCTTTATCACTTGTTTGGGGAATAACTTCCTTCCCTGTTTCCATAAATGAGTTATGGCAACACGTTCCAAAATGATTAGCCCTAATGCAGCTGTGGAAGACTGTCATTTTGCTCAACATCAGTCTTATTTAACTGGTTGAAATTTTAGGTACATGTCTCAGAAGTAGGCAGTAGTTTCACATTTACATGAGCAATCGTCCGTGGAGTGATCGAGTTGATGATCGTGTAAAATTGATCATCAGAGTGTTAGTTACTTCAGAAACACTACAAATCTCGCGGGTAGGCTGGGAATGTGCCTATTCAGAACCGTAGGATATCAGACATCTGCCTCTGGGGGAAAGTGGCCACTCAGACATCTGCCTCTGGGGGAAAGCAACCACCTTCTCCACTTTTCATTGTGTAGCTCATAGACAAGTCTCCAACAGAGGCCCCAACTCCAAGAGGCAAGGGCAGAACCCGGCCCTGCTTGCCAGAATGTCTTTCCCAGTCATTGTCCAGAACCCAGTCACAGTGGGCCTGCTTATCCAGGATGACCACAGGAAGCTCTGTCATGTCTCCTCTCTGGAGGTCCCCAACTAAGTCCAAAATCAAGACCCTATGACCTGAACTTCAGGCTATTGGGGCTGTTGGAATGTGGGGAGAAAATATGACATACATCCCAGCTCTGTGTGGACCAAAGTTTATCTAGACTCACAGTAGATGCTTGATAAACATTTATTGCTTGGGTATAAGACGACCCAGCCAAATGCTTAGGATGTTCATTCATCATTGTTAACTAAGTAAAGTCTGGCTGCCCTTCACTCAGGCTGGTGCACAGAGCTGCTCGCATGAGGAGCAGCTGGAGCCATTTGGAACCACCAGACTTGTAGCTTTGATTGCTCTGACCCTCATATCTTAATATGCGTGACCTGTGCACTACCCCTGCCAAGCTGCAGGCATACTGGCTGTTTGTTATGCATTGATTTCAGCTGATCTGGAAAATTACCATGGCTTCATGAAGGCCCACTCCAGCCCTTGGGCCTCTCTTATTAATTGTGCATACTCTGGGAGGTCTATATAGGAAATGACACCATTACAAGTTTAGCCTTCCAATCTGAGATCCCAGTTTGAGCGGACTTAAGGGAATGCTATGACAGGATAGAAAGACGTAGAAACACCATCATGTCTACAATTTGTTATTGGTTGAATCCTCAGAAGTCTGTTATTTAGATGGGGAGACAGAATCAGAGAAGGGTAGTGACCAGCCCAGAGGCACAGCTGGGAATTCCTGGTGCTAAGGTCCTACATCTGGGGCTGATCAGCCCTAGGGAGTCTCCTTGAGACCTCTGAACTTCTCCATGTGAGGTTATCCATTCTGTACATAGAAATCGAATCCTGATTGATATTGTTTCCTCACTCCCTCTCTCTATGGTAATCTGCTAGGGCCTGTTATGTTCTTGTCCTAGCAGAGCTGTATGTCTGAGGAGGACCTTGGTTCAAACCTTCCTTTGTGGGATCCAGTCTGGCTTTAGAGCTTGTCTCTTTGATCTAAGAGAAGAGTAGAGGTATGTTTCCAGACACTGGCCCAGCCATCGATCTGTCTGCAGCCATCAATTAGATGAGTCTGCATAAGCTGTAGCAATTCATAGTTTTTACATCTTTCCTCCCCTCTACTATCGTTTTTTAAAACTGCAAGTTTTAATGTATCCACTTTCATGATTTTTTTAAATAGTAGAAAGATTCTATCTTTTGCTATAAAGAACATTATTGTGTGCATGCTGGCGAATTAGAATAAGCTCTATGAACTAAATATTGCATGGTAGCAAGGCTCATTTCCTGGGTTTGATGACTGCACAGTGGTTCTTAAAAAGACTATGCCTGATTTAAGATAAACACATGGAAATATGTAAAGGTAAAACAAGATTTTATTTGTAGCTGATTCTCGGTGTTTTCAAGGAGGAAAAAAATACATTCACATGTACACACACACAGTCATCTTTCCATGTCTTGGGAGAACTGGTCCAATCTTCTCCCGATACCAAAAATCTGTGGATCTCCAAGGTTTTAATATAAAATGTTGTACTATTTGTATAACCAAGGCATATCCTTCCCTATATATTAAATCATCTCTCCATGTTCTGTTCTGGGAATCCCTAGGAAAAGGTCCTTAGCACATGTCTTTAGAACAGGCATAATTCTTTTCAGATAATTTTGATCTCTGTTGCAATGAATCCATATATGTTAAAAATCCCAGATGTAGAGGACTGACTGCATGCATGTATATATATACACACATATGGAGAGAGAAAATGATGCTAAAACTACTGTACACAATATTTGCAGAATCTGGGTGAAAGGCTACAGAAATTCCATGCAATGCTTGAAATTATTTTAAGCCTGAAGTTACTTTAAAATAAAAATTACATGTACAAATGCATGTGCACACATATACCTATAGAGCAGAAAAACATTTTTCAAAATCATCATTCGGTTGCACACCTGGGGTAACCAATTTTGAAGGTTTTGTCTAATGTCTGTGATGCTACTCTTGCTTGTCAGCTTGGGACACGTGGGAAGGGGGAACCTCCTTTGAGATATTGCCTCCCTCAGGTTTGCCTAAGTCTGTGGGTCATATTCTTGATTGCTAATTGATGGAGAAGGGTTCATCCCACTGTGGGTGGTGCTACTCCTAGGACAGTGGCCCTGAGTTGTATAATAAGCAGACTGAATAGAACCAGTAACAAAGCAGTAAACAGCTTTCTTCCATGGCTCCTGCCCGGACTTCCATTAATAATTGACTACGTCCTGAGTGTGTGACCCAAATAAACCATTTTTCCCCAGGTTGCTTTCAGCCACGGCTTTGTCACAGAACCTGAGAAACAGCTAGAACACCGTCTACCAGTGGGAGGAGCCTATGTCAAGGCACTGAGTTTGTTAAAATTAAAGACACCTGTAAACCAAGCATAAGCACTTTCTGATGGTCCCCCCATCTAGTCTGCTGATAGACACCCTCCCCACCCATGCAGACACTCATGTGCGGACTCCTTGTAGCTTGTTCAAAGAAAGATGCTCATGGCCTGCTCTACAAAGCATAGAAGGCTGGAGTGGAATGCCATTTTAACACATCTCTGAGTCCATACCATTCTTACATAAAGAAGGGCATTGAGACCTGAGAGCTAGACACCCTAAAACAGTGATTTCTTAGAAGCAATGATGGGGGTTCAACTCAGAATACTTTATTCCCACCCATCCTTCGACAAAGGGTTCAGGGTCATTCAGGGTCATCCAGGACCCTTAGCTTTTGATTCTTTATTTTAAGGGCCTTTCCACTGTGTCCTGTGTCTCCTAGTGTATTTGTTTATTAATTAGACTTTGTAGGAAAGATACACCAGAACTTTACTCCCAGTTCTCCCAAACGGTCCTCAAGGAAGGTTCTTTAAATAGCAAATTCCATGCAGAGTTCTCAAAAGGTAATTTTATCTTTTTAAAAAAAGCTCAGCTTACATGAAAGTCTTCAAAGTGAATCTTCCCCAAGGCTCTCCTGTCATCCAGTTGTCACAGGGCTTTGCTGGAAATTACCCACCAGATGTGCAGGTGGAGCTAAGTCCTATTCAGCAGGAGTGGTGCAGAGTAATACAAGGTGGCCAGTGGGCAAAGACAATTAGCCCCTCTGAACAGGGGGAATAACTAGAGAGAGTGCTGTGGAGACCAGCAGAGCACCTCAGCGGCAATAGCTGGTACTGCAGGCTGTGTCACAGCGAAGTGAGACACAGAGAGGACCTACCTGGGACCAGGCTCAAAGCCCCAAGTTTAAGTTTATTCTTCTGGCTACATCAACTCATGCAAAATTAGACACTCTCAAGACATGAGCACACATACATACCTATAGATCACATATATTTATATGTTTAGAAGCTCTTGAACCAGAACAACGATAAGATGTGGGTTTTTTATATTTCCTACTGTGGTTGAATCCTTTTGTGGCCATCAGAAGTGGCACCTATGCAACCAAGTTCTGGCTACATGTTCTCTCACCATGGGGACACAGAAAATGATACTCCAAGATATAAATTAACTTCCTTCTCTGGAGCAACTGACTCTCAGCTTTTCCTTTTTCCCTGGTTGCATACCTTCAGACATACAGGCAGAAAGCTAGCTCATTCTTAGGAAGCAATCCTCTCTCAACTTAGGCACTGTAAACCAGGCATGCTGGTCATTTTCTGTAATCCCAGCGCTTGAAAGGCTGAGGCAAGAGGACTGCCATAAGTCATGGCTAGCCTGGCCTTATAAACATAGTGAGTTCCATGCCAACCTGCACTATAGAGAAAGATCCTGTCTCAAGAAAGGAGAAAGACAGAAGAGAAGAGGGAAGGAAGAAAACTAGAATGAATGAAAAGGAAGGAAAAGTAAAAACTAAGGGAAGAAATTTGTTTTTGTTTTTGTGAGTGTTTTGTTTTGTTTAACCAAACTTCTATTATTCAAGTACTGAGAAAGGCTGTGCATGGGAAATTGGAATTTTTGAGATGGGCTACCAAAAGAATGTAATAGTTTCATGTCAAAGTCTAAAGGAAAAGGAGTGACTTCTCCAGATCCTTCCACCCTTTCCTCTACCATAAGAAAGGAGCCAATTCAGTATCAGATGGTATCTTCATTTTATGCTGATTATTTTATTTATCTTGGACTTTAGACTGATTTTTCCAAGTATCAGAATAGGCTGGACTTCTTTATATCTAGGGAGAATAATGAAAGACTTCAAAAAAATTAAGTGTGGCTCCAAATAACATGGCCCTCCCCTTCCCTCCTGGACATTTTAAGATGCCAGTTACCATGAGAAAGCAGCCCTCAGAATCAACTAAGCAGGGCTCATAAGGGCTCAGGGAGACCTGAAGTGACAATTTTGGACCCTTCATAAGTGTGACCTAGGTCCTTTGTATATATGTTATGGTTGTGTAGCTTGATGTTCTTATGGGACTCCTAACAGTGGGAGTGAGGGTTATCTCTGACTCTTTTGCCTGCTCTTGGGACCCTTTTCCTCCTACTGGGTTGCCTCATTGAGTCTTGATATGTGGGTTTGTGGCTAGTTTTACTGCAACTTATTATGTTGTGTTTGGTCATCCATGGGAGGCCTGCTTTTTTTTTTTTTTTTGAAGGGAAATGGAGGAGGAGTGGATCTGGGGAAAAGGAGAGGTAGAGAGGGACTGGGAGGAGTGGAGGAAAGGGAAACTGTGGTGGGAATATAATTCATGAAAGAAAATTTTTAAAAATTAAAAGCAAAAAACCAAAATGCCAGTTACATGGGGAACAGGACTTTAAGTCTGCTTCTCAGACTCTGGCTTATACTATATTTGGTCAGTAGAAATTAATAACAGAATTCCTAAAATGCATTATGCCAGGGTCTCAGATGCCCTGTGGTTTGAATTTATAGCATTTCTGTTTAAATCCTCAATGTTCTAGCTGTCACTTACAGAGAATGAGTTTAATCTTAATTTTGAAACAACAGCAACAAATTCTGACATGCACCTAAATATAAATGTACCATTAAGTAATATATACAAATGTCATTGACTTGATGTCTACTCCTGTGTTCCAGTGCCCTGGTCATTGAAAAACAGCAGCATAGACAGTGGTGAAGCAGAAGTTGGCCGACGGGTGACACAGGAAGTCCCACCAGGGGTGTTTTGGAGGTCCCAGATTCACATCAGTCAGCCCCAGTTCTTAAAGTTCAACATCTCCCTGGGGAAGGATGCCCTCTTCGGTGTCTATATAAGAAGGGGACTGCCACCGTCTCATGCCCAGGTATGGCCACACTTGATGGAACCAAGTGGTTAACATGTGCAGATGCATTGCTTTGTACTTACTAAAATGCCTGTAATGAAAACATGAACAACCACCAGGATCTGTAGTCATTGGAGCCCTTGTATATTCCTGGAATCAGAATGATTCAGTCACTACAAAGTAAGGCTGGCCGTTACTGGGGAAGATAACTGAGGAATTGCATTGTATGGAGAACTTCCTCCTCTAGGTATATGTTCAAAGAGAAGTGAAAGCATTCTGTTCTGTCGGGTTCACACTAATACTCACTATAACAGTGTTCATAATAACCAAAAGGGAAAGGCAACATGAATGTCCAAATGATGGATGACCAAAATGTGACATGTCTCTATAATGGAATATTACTGAGACATCAAAAGGAATAGAGTGCTGTGGTTTGATACAGCATGCATGAGTACACTGCGCCAAATGAAGGAAGTCAGATACAAACGCCCTTGTGTTGTACAATCTTATTTATATAAACTATCTGGAGTAGGCAAATCCATAGATACAGACGGTAGGAGAATGTTGCCAGGGAATGGAGAATGATGTCTAACAGGAACACAACTTCTTCCAGGGCTGATGTAACTGCTCTGAAATTAGCTGAGGTGGGATATCGCAATGGATGAGCTAAAGTCACTGAGAGTTCAAGTTAAATTTATATTGTAAGAGTTATCATTGTTTTTAAAGATGTGATACCCTACTAATGTTTGGCCTGGTTTTATGGGTCTAGAAGTTAATTTTGGGGTACTTTTTGTTTGTCCTATTATTAAGGTCACATTAGCTAATGTATCATTGTGTACGGAAAGAGTGAAGTATGGAACTGGTATCCAGCGGCATTTCTCTGTGGTACTCTGAGCTGAGTTCCTTGGGAAATGCTTTGCAATGTAAAAGAGATATTATTGCCAGAGTTATGAATTAATAATGGGAGTAGATTGCATTCTGGAACTCATATTTATCCCCTCTTGTCTGATTCTTGTCACCTCCACAACACTTTTCTAGCTAGAATAGTGACTATGTGGAGGCATTTCTTCTTGTTCACTTCTGTTATACAAGCATAATAGCCAGCTGATGCACGAAACTTTACTGAGTTGCAGACTTGCCTCTTGGTATATATTTCATTATACATGCCACTTGGACTGAAAAAAAACACCTACCTAGCTTGAATTTCTTTTCAAACAGGAATTATATTTTCTGAGAAAAGTCACATTTTCCCTGAACTCTAGCAAAAATATGAAATATCTTAAGAAGCACACTGTGGAGGGACAGCTCCCAGATGTCCAGTCAAAACTGGCTTTGAAATGTGTTGGAAAGATATTCATCTAGAAAATTCTATTGGAAGAAATTGAGGCTTTAAAATTATTGACAAATAGGAAGCAGTCAGGCCACCATATCCTTGTCTTTAACTCACAGCAGACATTGCTAATCGATGACAGCACTTTTCCTCACTGAGCCCAGTACACAAATACCTCCCCACACAACTCTCAAGGCAGCCACTACCAATCGACCAGCGTTGGCTCTCAAGATGAAACTTATTTGCAATCCCATCTTTATAGCCTGCAGTAATTGATATAAGGCCTCTAAGGGCTATTCATTTTTGAGCAGGGGAGGGTTGTGTAGGGTTTTTTTAACCATACACAGTGCATGCTATTGGGACCAATATGTAAAGTGGTAATCAATGAGTCCTCCATCCATCCATCCATCCAGAAAAAAATATTTATTGGGCTAGGCACGGATTATCCAGAGATGAATGAACACTGTCCCTGACCAAGCAGATAGCTACTCTCATCTGGAGAAGGAGGAATTCAGCTGAAGGGAGTCCCCGAGGCAACTCCGGAGCATCTGGCCAGGCAGCAGAGTGGTACTCTGGGAAGTTCTGCAGATTGTTCAGTGATCTCCTTGACCTTCAGGCTCTGCTGGTTCTGCTGTAGCGTAATGAAGGATTCACAGTGGTGAAATCTGCTTATCACCATGATCCAGAAACGGATGAACATGCCTCTGGGTATGGCTGAGCATAGCTTTCCTTTCAACCAGTCAGCTGCGAGGAGCCATGCTACGAAAAATGTTGCCTCTTCACGTTTTTCCCCAGCTCCATTGTCCCCCTTTGCCTTACAAGCTCTAGACATCAGAGCCTGGGAAAGTCGTGATTATAGCAAGTCAGCACGACAGCCCTGCAGCTGAGTGACAGCAGACAGCAGCTACAGACACACTCCACCCAGTTTTCCTACTGTTCTGACATTCAGGACTCCAGTCCTCAATGGCAATGTCTTTTCTTCTTTTGTGGCTATGCCACACTGTCCATCTCCTGCCAAGCCCATGATTGTTCTAGCGATCGTCCTCTCAAAATAGCTGCACTCCAGGGACAGGCCCAGCATACACTTCAAGGGAAGGGAAATGAATGGCAAGGAAGCTGATATGAACTGGGATTTCAGTCCAACTGCCAACGTAGGAACGCAGCGTGTGTTGAAGGGTCAGGTAGGCATAGCGCAGTATAGATGCCCAGAAATGCACAAGACAGGTACACCATCGGGCGCTGCTTCAAAGGGGAGAAGGAGGGAGAAAAGTACATTCACTTACATTCACTCCCTGTCATTACATGCATTCATGTCCATTTGATTTCCTAGAGGACACAGTGCTTAGCTCTTTGCAGGGATAGGTGACTAACTCACGTCTCAAGCTATTATAGAATTTCTCATTTCTATTGGCATATCCTATCAAGGAACATAAGTTCTATGGGGATTGGCAGTCTAGCCAAGGTGACTCATTTGAGCTGGAAAAAGAGAAAGAAAGGGAGGGGAGAGGGGATGAAATTCCACTGACTATGTTGCATAAAACGGCTATGTTCAATTTTTACAGAGTATCTTGCTCTGACCAAGAGCCTACAAGTTTAGTATCCTTGTCCAAGGATATTAAATACAGACGAGAATCCTTTTTTTTTTTTTTCTAACCTGCTTAAATTTCCCAAGATTCAGAGTCAGTCCCAGCTGACTTTACTCAAACTGGCTTTTTACAAAAGATACAGAAGCAACCTGGCATTGGAGAGGGAGTCCCATAATTGGGTGAAGAGTTTCTGGGCAAAGGCAGGACAGTCCACCACCAGGTCATGGTGAATGTATTCTTCAGCCCATCTTGCCTTTACTTTCTCTCTTGCCTGTGTTATCCACCCCACAACCTTGTTGCAGGTGTGTAACAATAGACAAACGACACAGTGAAGATGTGGAAAACCTTGGTAGATTAAAGCCCAGTAGAAAAATAGTATGTATTTCATCATACTGCAGAGTTGGAAACTGAGATGAGAAAGTACTCAACTAGCATGGGCAAAGCCCAGGGTTCGATCTCCAGTACAGACACCTCCAAAAACTGTGTGTGTGTGTGTGTGTGTGTGTGTGTGTTATAAAATCTGTTATATAGACAGGTAATTATACAAATACATAGTTTAAAAACAAAATTAATTTCCTCACTCTTCTTCTTACTAAAGAACAAACCATGTTTTCATTGCCAAAAATTTCAAGAAACAAAAAAAAAAAGAAGAAAGTAAAAATACTTGTGATTTGAAGTAGTCCCCTTTGGCTAGATGTTTATACATGTTTGCTCTAGCAAAGCATATCCATTGCACTTCAAAAAAAAAAAAAATCCTGACAACCCAAGAGGCTGAAAATAGCAGATGCCCTCTCTTGCTTAGTCTGGTGATCAGTGACTCTCCACCAGGGGAGATTGTGACCTGCCACCACTCCCACCATGGACAGAGACACTGATAATGCTTGGACATACTTGTGGTCATCACAGCTAAGAAAAGATTGCTACACGTCTTTGGACAGAAGCCAAAGCTACTGCTGAACCCCCTTCTCAGTGCTAGATTGCTTGCTTATAGCACAGCCCCTCAAAAGAATTATTTAACAACAAACATCAGCCCCGAGCTTCTGACTTCTGATTCATGTGTTCATCTTCAGTTAACAAAGACTTTGTTTGGTGTCATCTTATGATTCAAGGACACAGACCTACAAAGCTTCCATCACCATGTACAAGGCCAGCTCCCCATGGCAAAGGAAGATGGGAGTGGGAAAGCACACCCATTCCTGAAGAATTCTGTGGCACATGAAATCTTCTCTTATTGCCCATAAAAACTTGCCCCCTAGCTTCAGGGGGGAAGTCAATGATGGTCCCAGAAGAAGGGAGCCATAACAATGAACGAAAAGCCATAGTGACTTCTAATCACAGTGCAATGACAGTCCTGGTGGCTGGTCTGTGTACACTCCTACAAATAAACCCAAATGGATTGCATTTACCATGCTAAATTTTCCTGAGAGCATATGCGATGCCCACTCATGACAGCATTGTATCAGTGACTAACTATTTACTTCTCCCTTCCATAGAGTAATTCTTACCATTTCTCAAATATTGCCAGTGGGAAAGGATGCTATCTTGGTGCTTTACATGCAGCATTTTTAACACCCTACATTGCATTTTTAAAAGACACAATAAACAAAATAAGTCAGTTTTTAACTACAATCTCAAATTCTTATGGGGATGGTATGTGCACAGCTGAAGCAGGCTGGATCTTGCAAAATATTTGAAATTCTGCAAACTATGTCAGATTTGCTGAACCCTGGTTCTAGCAACAAAACAAAACAGGCCAAGGAAGAAAAAAAATAACCATATGACCAAGCTCCGGGGCTAGGCATCAGAGGAAATTTCAGATCATAGTCTGTTGCTGCAAGTCCAGATCCTGGGTGGTTAAGGCAGCAAGCAAGTTTGCTTGACAGTTCATCACTGATTGCTGCTGATATGTCAAGCCAAGGAAAACCCTTTGCGAGAACAAGTCAATAATCGGCAAATTAGGTACATGATTAACCTGAGACAACAAGATGCAGTTACCGCTTGGGAGCCCTGCCGAGACTTCACCTTCTCCACAATCCTGTTTAGCAAATATTAAAAATGCCTACTTCATCACTCAGACTGATGGAGCCAGGATCCCAGTGCCTTCCAGCCGCAACTCAAACGGAGGCTTGATTGCCAGGAGGCACGAGGCATGGAGCAGCAGTAACATGTAAGCAGGAGCCTGGAGCCCCTCATTTACACTGAGATGTTTCCATGGCAGAAACAAAACAGTTCACGGGTTATGCACACAAACCCATAGAAGAGAACTGTTCGAGAGGCCACAAACTGCCTCTTGCCATCCTGATCATTCCAATAAAGGCAAATATGGCAGATTGTGCATGTGAGAATTCAGATCAAAGTGAGCTGAGCAAACATTCCTTTTTGTCCTCATCTACAGCATCCTCCTAATAACATTTTTTTAAACAAATTTGCAAATAGCGATTAGTGGTGTTAGTTTTTCCTGCCTCTGGCTACAGCCTTCTTGGGAAAGAGACTCTCCTTTTCCTTGTTCCCTTCTTTTTTTGTCCTGGTAAGTAGGTTGATTCATGTTTTCAAGCTAAGGTGGGACTCTGGGATACTGGAGCAACTGATTGTCTCAACTCTCTATATCATCTTGCCACTACCTGTCTTCCTGCTCGGGTGCTCTTCTGGGCCTGTCCCTTGAGTGCAGCAGGCTGGAGGTAACACCAGGGCTTGCAGTCAGTCTTCTAGGACATGACAGAGCACTTTACAGAATCCCCCAGGAAGATGTTCATTTCCACTGTGAGGTAGGCAGGGTTTCACAGTCGTGTGTTTTTAGAAAGATCTTGTGGGATCAATTGGATTTTTTCCTGAAGGTCAGAAGGTACATTTGGAAAGGATGCTCTCAAGACACCCCTGGTGATGAACTGGAAACATCTTAATTGCCACCAGCATCTGGAATACTCTCTCAGTGTTAGAAGAAAAAAGTTAGGGATGCTTGGATTCAGTGGGAGAGCTGGTATGGGGGTGATTTGCAAGCAATCTGTGTGTCTTAGTAAGCTTTCTTTTCTGTGATAAAACACCATGACCATCTGCCCCTAGAGGCATTGCAGATGTGACTGCTATGTCACATGTGCATCAGTAGGTGGCCGAGAGGAGAGAGGCTATATCTATATTCAGTGTTCTGACCTAGGAACATCTGAATGAATAGTAGCCTAACATTCCTGAAAAAAAAAAAAAGCAAGCTGGATACCAACACAACATTGGTGCCATGGGGTAGCCTGTGATGACTACCAGACCAGTACCAGGCAAGCACCAGATGGGCTCCCAGGACAGGAAACAAGCAGAAACTAGAAGAACTCTGCCTGGCCCTGGATGTGGGGGTTGTGGAGACCCAGCCCTAGGGTGAGGTCTGGCCCAGATGGGGTCACAAGAGCAGGAGAGCTGTCCCTGGCCCTCACATGCTGCAGCATTCGGGAAAGCAGGCCCTGCACCTTTTTATAGTAGAACTGGCCCTGCAAGTGGGGGTTTCAGGTTCAGAACCAGGGTTTTGAGTTGGCCCACCCCAACATCTACCCCATGGATGAACTGCTGGAGTGTAAGAAGAGGTCAGTTCCACATCCCAGGACTGCAGGATCTCCATGACACAGGACAGTTACAGCATATCTGAGAGGAGTTCCAGTGAGGTTCCAGTATTGACAAAGTAGCAGAAACCAGAGGCCTTGTACCAGACCAAGGAGTCATTTTAATGAACATTTGCAAGCAAAATGTGTGGACAAAAGGGAATATTGTGGGACACACTGAGACACAGTGCTGCTTCCATGATGAGATTTTATTTTATCTTTTTATGCTGGGACAGATTGCAAGGATGGAGGGTGGGTCGGAGGAGAGGTGGGAGATGATTGGGAACAGGGTGCATGATGTGAAATTCACATAATAAAATTTTTTCAATTAAAATAAAAAGGATTTTAAACAGAAAACAAAAACACCATGACCAAAAGCAGCTTGGGTAGGAAAGGGTTTATTTGGCTTCACATCTTGGTCATAGTCCACCATGAAGTGAAATTAGAGCAGGAATTCAAGGCACAATGTAAAGCAGATGCTGTGGAGGAATTCTGCTCACTGGCTCACTCCCCATAATTTGCTTGTCTCCCTTTCTTAGAGCACCCAGGACCAGCAGCCCAGAGGTAGCTCTACCTCTGGTAATCTGAGCCTTCCAACATCAGTCATTAACTAAGAAAATTCTCTGTACATTGGCCTACAGCCAATCTGATGGAGGCATTTTCTCAGCTGAGGTCCCTTTTCCCAGACAACTCTAGCTTGTGTCAAGTTGACAAAAAAAAAAATGCCCTACGCTGCATATTTTTCAAACTCTGATGCCAGGCTCCATGGAACTCACAAAGACAGAAGAAAGCTAAGAGAATTGGTAAGAGGGACACCACTGTGTCTCATAATTAGTCTAGGAAGAAACCTGGAGGTTCTGGAAGCCAGGAACTTGCCAATTTTCTAGCAAAGGACCTTTATCTTCTAATAAAGTCTTAGGAAGAACCCCAGGTATAAAACAAAGAAGTGACAGTTTTATTTGCATATAGTTTATAGTTCCAAATCCACACATACTATTATAATATTAATGTCTGTGTATTCATGTTCATCTATATGCACAATCATCCTCAGTATCTATGGGGATTGGTCCCAGAGTACCAACATCCTAGGTTGCTCAATACCATTCTACATAATGACATAGTATTTGCATGAAACCTGTATGCATTCTTTCATCCATTTTAAGCCCTCTCTAGATAATTTATATTCCCCAATCCAGTCCCAATGCTGCCTAAACAGTTTTTATACTGTCTTGCTTAGGCAACAGCAGCAAGGTGGGGGGGGGCGGGGAATGCCCTTATTTAGTACAGATGTAATTTTTCGTAAGTATTTTTAGTCAGTTGTTGTTTTAATCCATGAATATTAATTCAGAAGAATGTATCTGTCATGAAAATAAACTCATGAGGGAGGTTCCCTCAAATAACAATATAGGTGAATAGAACTGGAATTTGAAATTTTTTTAATATTGGTTTATCACTTCAGGTTACATCTCTATTTCAGTGTCCTCTTTCCACCCCTTCCAGTCCTGCCCTCCCACCCTCTACCCCCTATCCCTTCCATCCCACTCCCTGGTGTAGAGTGTCCCTACATAACAGTCCCCTGTCCCAATTCAGCAGTCATATGAGGGCTGAGAACCTCCTCATACACTGGGGGCCTACAAGGCAGCACCACTAGGGCAAAGTGTCTCATTGACAGGAAAAAAAATTCTATGTTCATGTTCCCTTTGATGCCTTGGTTGTAGTATAGTTATCCTGTACTATATGGCTAAAATCCGATTATCAGTGAATAGATGTCATGTGCATCCTTCTGAGTCTGGGTTAGCTCACTCAGGATGAGCTTCTCTAGTTCCATCCATTTGGCTGCAAATTGCATGATTTTGTTGTTTCTGATGGCTGAGTAATATTCCATTGTGTAGATGTACCAGTTTTTTAATCCATTCTTCAGTTGAGGGACATCTGGGTTGTTTCCAGTTTCTAGCTATTACAAATAAGGCTGCTATGAACATAGATGAGGAAACATCCTTGTGATTTGGTGAGGATTCATTTGGATGTATACCCAGAAGTGGTATGGCTGGGTCCTGAGGCAGAGCTATTCCAAGTTTTCTAAGATATCGACAGACTGAGCATATATTTTTATTATTCTGTATTATGTATTATATACCATCTCTAACACACAGAGAGAAAGACTAAAAATAAATATAATACTTTAAAATTTACTCCTTTGAATTGGTGGAATAAGGGTACTGGTTAGTATATTTCTTCTAGCCCTGTCAATTTTTGTAGCCTCTCTTTAAGAAAATTTTGTGATTTTGTGATACAGTTGGGTCTCCTTTTAGTGAACCAAGTCTGAGTCAGACTCTGGTGGTGACTGTCATCTCAGCTGGCCTCAAGATGCAATTGATTTTATATACTTTGTTTTCTTTGCGCACTTTTGATAAAAATCATAATGAATATACTTATGCGGCTGTGAATAGAAGCAGAGCTTTCTTTAATCATTTCCCTTACAGGCTGTGGATGCTCTTCAATTAAATTGATCCACAAGCCTGAAAGTGAAGTGAGGGAAAATAATTATTTCAAGGTTAAATCATTTAAAATGTCTAACAACTTTTCACAGCTTTCACCTTAGTTATAAAAGGAGGCGAGTCCCACTCAAGCTTTAAATTCTGTGTATGGGTTGAGGGTGATCTTACTAGACTTGGTGGCACATACTTGAAATTCTAGAAGTTGGGAAGCTGAGGCAGGAGGATCATGAGTTCAAGGCCAACGTGAGCTCTATATTAAGACCCTGTTTCAAAAAAAATGAGAAAGAAAAATTTCCATTCTGGGACATGAGATGTGTTCATTTGGAATTCCACTCCTGGTTTTACATCCTGACAGGAGCAGGTGCCTCTATGATCCCTGAATTTGCTTGAACAAGAGCCTCCATCCAGTGCAGCTGCTTGTATGAATTTATCTGAGTAGACACATATCAGCTTGGGATCAGAGGAAGCCTGGTGTACATCTTTAAGCTACTAATAAATGACAGTTACAGAAGTTCACATCTGTGTTCAAAGATGTTAAGAAAGACTGTTTTGAATCCTCACAAAAATTTAAGGGCCTCTCAAATGTCCACTAAAGTTCTGCTAGGTAAACATGCTTTTATTTTATTAACATGTATCTGATCACATAAAAATTTTCCTCTCTCTCTCTCTCTCTCTCTCTCTCTCTCTCTCTCTCTCTCTCTCTCTCTAAGCTAGTAGCTCTGACCACTGATGATAATCATGAACGACTGATGTTACTATTGAGGACTTCTGTGTGCCTGAGACTACTTGTTTCATATGAATTAACTGAGTTTGTACTTACGACAGCTCTATGAGTCACACCCCCATTTGACAGATTGAAGCACAGGTATACTTGGGGGTCACGGCGGGGCCGTGTGTTGGACATGAAGGTCAGACACCTTCCTCTCTGGTACTCAGTCATTCCCAAAGCATCTCTGGGATGTAAGCCTCACTGTTGCAGAGCAAAATCACTGCTGCTGTCAAAACTAGGAATTTCATTAAGTCAGGGAAGGCTCCAGACAGTGCCAGAGACCGCCAGTGCTTACAGAAGGTTCTGTACTTAAGGATCTGACTTGAGAAGCAGCCGCACATCACAGCAGAAGGAAATTAGCAAATTCATCGTTGATACTTCAAGGAGGACAGTTAAGAAAACCATATAAAGAGAGACCCTGGGAAACTGGACGTAGGCATCCACTCTTGTCACAAAAATGTCCTTTTTGGTTGTGTTGGTCAAGTAGGCTGAAAAGTTAGTATGATGTTTTTGTGTGTTTCGTCCACTCTAAAATTCACATCATGCCTATCTCTTGGCATCCCTGAAAACAGGAGTGTTTGGCAATCGGTGAGGGTGAGACAGAATGAAATATTTGGTGTCACATTTTTTATTTGTATGAAAGCTTAGTATTCATTCAAACAACTACTAGATATTTGCAAATATACCCAAATCTTCCTAACTATGAGATAAAATATATATTTTTAATGAGAATATCCTTTTGCAAGGTAAAATCCTAATTACACATTTTCCCATTTATTAAATGCATTTGCTTCAAGTGGCCTCTTACTTGTTCCAAATATCTTCAAATAACTAGATGTTACTATTTAAATCAAGTCAGTGTGGGGCTGAATCATAATTTTTAAGATGTATAAATATATAGTTTAAAAATAGTGTTTAAATAAGCATCCTATGCAATACTTATGCAGCTGTTCTAGACATAGAGAATGGTAATCTGTAGTACAGTACAGTCCAATTACACCCTCTAGTTTTTTCAGGCTGTGTGGCCTTGGGCAACTCATTGGCATCTCTGTGCTTAAGGATCCCTCCCTCATATGAAAAATGGGCACGAGAAGATTATGTGCATATAGCAATTTTGTGAAATACTAATGAGAAAATTTTCGTAAAAGGCCTAGAATTGTGTTGGCACAAGAATGGAAGTAAACCATTAGCAAGTTTTTCACAACTTCCATCAATCAAGGCCTTAGACAAACCACACAGATTCTACTTGTCTTTTTGGACAATAGTTTGATTTGTGTTTTTCTTATTATAGCAGTGATAGGAAAAAATAGAAAGTACTGGTATTTATTTTTAGTGTGCCTTAGTGTGCATTCCTCTTGACAGTTCACACATTTTAATCACTATTTTTAAAATATGAGATCAAAGACTAGAGATATAGGTCAGCATAAGTTAAAAACACTTAGCTGCTCTGGCAGAGGACCTGAGTTTGGCTCTCAGAAACTTCACAACCACTTTTAACTCTGGCTCTATGGGGCCTGGTGCCCCCTTTTGGAATTCTCAGGGTCCTGCACTCACTCACATGCACACACCCATACACAGCCACATGCATGGTTATAACTTAAAAAAAAAAAGAAAAGAAAAGGAAGAAGACAAAGAAGGAGGAGGAGGAAGAAGAAAGAAGGAGGAGGAAGAGGAAGAGGAAGAAGAAGAAGAAGAGAGAGAGAAGAAAAAACAGGATACAGGATCAGGGCCCTTGAGATGGCTAAGCTGGATGGCTCAGGTAGCCTGAGTAGCCCGAATTTGATCATTTGATCCCAGGAACTCATGTGGTGGAAGGAGAGAACTGACTCCCAAAAGTTGTCCTCTCGCCTCACTATGCACACATGACAGGTCTGTGCCCCCTTCTCTAAAGAAATAAATATTACTTAGATTTTTTTTAATTTCTAAGATTATCTCACTTTATCTCTTTCTTTTTTTTTTTAGCCTTGACTTCTTTTTTCCTTTATTTTTTATTTCTTCAAGTTACATCTCAATCACAGTCCCCTCCCTATTCCCCCTCTAGTCCCACCCTCAACCCCCCATCCTCTTCCCTTTTTTATTTCCTTTAAGTTTAAGGTATATCTTATTTCCCCCTACAGTTTCCCCTTTGAGTCCAACAAATGGCTCTTTCTCTTATAATAATAAATACAATACAGTACAACAGAGGTAATTAGGCCACAGTTATAAGGGTTATATGGCTTAACGTACATTCCCAATGTCCAGTCCATATGTATTTGTTACCTGACTTCAACATTCTATCTAACCATCTCCATGAGTTTAAAGTTAAATATCTGAATCAACATTCTACTATCTAACCATCTCCATGAGTTTAAAGTTCTATATCTGACTCAACATTCATACTAACTTGCCACACAATTTTAAAAGTATCTTCTTAGATTTATAACACTCTCTTGACTCCTAAACAACTCAAAATTTAATTATGAGACTCTAGCTATCTGTTCTTCAACCACCTCAGAGACCTGAGAGGGATAAATATATCTGATTTTATAGGAAGTACAGGGCCTAGAGCTTTCCAAACTAAGAAATGACATACCAGTGGCTGCCTGGACAGTTCCCATTTTCTCTCCATACATTACAGCATCGATCTTCAGTCATTTGGCCCCATTTCTCTGACAGACATTGATTGTAGAGCAGGAATTATGAAGGACTTACCTACCCTGTCTTGGCAGAGCTAGGCTGTCAACTTGCCTGCTTCCAGGTTTTGTCCTTTTTGGACAGCATTCTGTCTACAGTTGGAGCAAGGGGCTTTTCCTACCAAGAGATAGGCTTGCGACTAATTCAATCATCTCCCACTGGAGATTCTTCGATGCTCATCTTCTACTTGGAGGAGAATAGGGGGTGCTGTCAGTCATAGGAGTTGATATGTCTTGATATAAAAAAATCTGAAGTTACGAAAACATCTTTGAATGCCATATTCTGCAGATCTCTTGAGGTTTTTGAAGAGGCCCTGTCTATCACTTATATTAGGGTAAGCAGATGTTGCTTGTCTCTTAGCAGCTTTATTTCTGATTAGCTTAGAAAATAACTATAATAGGCTGTCATAGTACCTAACAGAATGACCGGCTTGCATAACCATTAGTTTGCATTTCTTAATTATCCTAAACAGTTTATGACAATTAGTAGTAAAAGGCCGAAACATCACATTTCATTTTTTTTCTTTATCTCCTAACCCTTCCATCCCATTTCTCTGAGGTGGGGTGTCCTTATATAACAGTCCCTCATCTCAGTTGAGAGGTCTTATGAGGGCCAAGAGCCTCTTCATTCATTGGGGGTCTACGAAGCAGTACCATCAGTGAAAAGTGTCTCATTGCCCGGGAGAGAGAACTACTAAACAAACAAACCAATAAGCAAACAATAGATAAAAAGACTAAAAAATAGAAAAAATATATAACTAATATATAAAAAATAAAAATTAAAAATAAGAAGTCTATGTCCAAGTTCCCTTTGGTGTGTTAGTTGTAGTATCGATACCTTCTACTATTTAGCTAAAATCCTACCATAAGTGAATAGATGCCATATGCGTCCTTCTGAGTCTGGGTTAGCTCACTCAGGATGAGCTTTTCTAGTTCCATCCATTTGGCTGAAAATTGCATAATTTCATTGTCCCTGATAACTGAATAATATTCCATTGTGTAGATGTACCACAGTTTTTTAACCCATTCTTCGGTTGAGGGACATCTGGGTTGTTTCCAGTTTCTAGCTATTACAAATAAGAGGAAACTTATTTGTAGATGAGGAAACTTCCTTATAATTCCGTGAAGAGGCATTTGGATGTATACCCAGAAGTGGTATGGCTGGGTCCTGAGGCAGATCTATTCCAAGTTTTCTAAGATATCGCCAGACTGACCTCCATAGTGGTTGCACAAGCCTTTATTCCCACCAGCAATGGAGTAGGGTACCCCTTTCTCCACACCCTCACCAGCATGTGCTGTCATTTGAGTTTTTGATCTTAGCCATTCTGACAGGTGTGAGATGGAATCTCAGAGTCGTCTTGAGTTGCATTTCTCTGATGATTAAGGATGTTGAGCATTTCTTCAAGTGTCTCTTAGCCATTAGGGATTCCTCCTTTGTGAATTCTCTATTTATCTCTGTCCCCCATTTTTTGATTGGATTATTTGTATTCTTGGCATTTAATTTCTTGAGTTCTTTGTAGATTTTGGATATTAGCCCTCTGTCAGATGTGGGGTTGGTGAAGATTTTCTCCCAGTCTGTAGGCTGCCATTTTGTTCTAATGACAGTGTCTTTTGCCTTACAGAAGCTTTTCAGTTTCATAAGGTCCCATTTATTGGTTGTTGATCTCAAGTCCTGAGCTGTTGGTGTTCTGTTCAGGAAGTTGTCGCCTGTGCCAATGTGTTCGAGGGTTTCTCCCACTTTTTCTTCTAGCAGATTTAGTATGACCGGCCTTATGTTAAGGTCTTTGATCCACTTGGACTTAAGTTTTGTACAAGGTGATAAGTATGGGTCTAATTTCATTCTTTTACAAATGGACATCCAGTTGGACCAGCACCATTTGTTGAAGATGCTGTCCTTCTTCCATTGTGCTGTTTTGGCTTCTTTGTCAAAAATTAGGTGGCCATAAGTGTGTGGGTCTAATTCTGGATCTTAAATTCGATTCCATTGATCTACTGGTCTGTTTCTATACCAATACCATGCTGTTTTTATAACTATTGCTCTGTAGTACAGCTTGAAATCTGGGATGGTAATACCTCCATATGTTTTTTTATTGTACAGGATTGATTTAGCTATTCTGGGCTTTTTGTTGTTCCATATGAAATTGAGAATAGCTCTTTCCAAGTCTATAAAAAATTGTGTTGGTATGTTGATAGGAATTGCATTGAAACTATATATTGCTTTTGGTAGGATGGCCATTTTTATTATGTTGATCCTACCTATCCATGAGCATGGGAGATCTTTCCATCTTCTAAAGGCTTCTTCCATTTCTTTCTTCCAGGGCTTGAAGTTCTTATTGTACAGGTCCTTTACTTGCTTGGTTAGAGTTACCCCCAGGTATTTTATGTTGTTTGTGGCTATTGTGAAGGGGGTTGTTTCCCTTATATCTTTCTCAGCCCATTTGTTTGTTGTATAAAGAAGGGCTTCTGATTTTTTTTGAATTAATTTTGTATCCAGCCACTTTGCTGAAGGTGTTTATCAGCTGTAAGAGTTCTGTGGTGCAATTTTTGGGGTCACTTATGTATACTATCATATCATCTGCAAATAGGGATAATTTGACTTCTTCGTTTCTGATGTTTATCCCCTTGATCTCCTTTAGTTGTCTTATTGCTCTAGCAAGAACTTCAAGTACTATATTGGAGAGATATGGTGAAAGTGGACATCCTTGTCTTGTCCCTGAGTTTAGAGGAAATGCTTCAAGTTTCTCTCCATTTATTTTGATATTGGCCACTGGCCTGCTGTATATTGCCTTTATTATTTCTAGGTAAGGCCCTTGTATGCCCGTTCTCTCCAGAACTTTTAGCATGAAGGGGTGTTGGATTTTGTCAAATGCTTTTTCTGCCTCTAGCGAGATTATCATGTGGTTTTTTTCTTTCATCTTGTTTATATGGTGAATGACGTTCGTTGATAGACTTTCGTATTTTGAACCATCCCTGCATCCCTGGGATGAAGCCTACTTGATCATGGTGTATGATACTTTTGATGTGTTCTTGAATTCGGTTTACTAGTATTTTATTAAGTATTTTTGCATCTATGTTCATGAGGGAGATTGGTCTGAAGTTCTCTTTCTTTGTTGGGTCTTTGTGTGGTTTAGGAATCAGGGTGATTGTGGCCTTGTAGAATGAGTTTGGCAATGTTCTTTCAGATTCTATTTTGTGAAAGAGTTTGAAAAGTATTGATGTTAGCTCCTCTTTGAAGGTCCGGTAGAATTCCGTGCTAAAGCCATCTGGCCCTGGGCTTTTTTTGGTTGGGAGATTTTTAATGACTGTTTCTATTTCCTTAGGGGTTATGGGGCTGTTTAATCTGTTTATCTGATCTTGATTTAGCTTTGGTAGGTGGAATCTATTAAGAAAATTGTCCATTTCATTTAAGTTTTCAAATTTGGTGGAGTATAGATTTTTAAAGTAGGATCCAAATATTCTCTGGATTTCCTCAATGTCTGTTGTTATTTCTCCCTTTTCATTTCTGATTTTGCTGATTTGTGTTTTTTTCCCTCTGTCTTTTAGTTAATTTGGCTAAGGGTCTGTCTATTTTGTTGATTTTCTCGAAGAACCAACTCTTGGTTTCATTGATTCTTTGTATAGTTCTTTTTGTTTTTAAGTTGTTGATTTCAGCCCTAAGTTTGATGATCTCCTGCCTTCTGCTCCTCTTGGGAGTGTTTGCTTCTTTTTTTTCCAATTCACCCAGTTTAGCTGTTAATTCGCTAATATGAGCTGTCACAATTTTCTTTTTGAAGGCACTTAGTGCTATGAACTTTCCTCGTAGCACAGCTTTCATTGTGTCCCATAGGTTTGGGTATGTTGTGTCTTCATTTTCGTTGGATTTTAAGAAGTCTTTGATTTCCTTCTTTATTTCTTCCCTGACCCAGTGGTCCTCTAGTAAAGAGTTGTTCAATTTCCGTGTGAGTGTAGACTTTCTGTTGATTCTTTTGCTATTGAAGTCCAGCTTTATTCCATGGTGGTCTGATAAGATACAAGGGGTTATTTCAATTTTCTTGTATCTGTTGAGGCTATCTTTGTGTCCAACTATATGGTCGATTTTGGAGAAGGTTCCATGAGGTGCTGAGAAGAAAATGTATTCTTTTGTGTTTGGGTGAAACATTCTGTAGAGATCTGTTAGGTCCATTTGGTTCATGATCTCTGTTAGACTCATTATTTCTCTGTTTGGCTTCTGTCTTGATTATCTGTCCATAGTTGTGAGTGGGGTGTTGAAGTCTCCCACTATTAAAGTGTTTGGATCGATGTGCGATTTAAGTTTTGGAAGTGTTTCTTTTATAAATGTAGGTGCCTTTGTATTTGGGGCATAGATGTTCAATATTGAGATGACCTCTTGGTGGATATTTCCTTTAATGAGTATGTAATGCCCTTCTCTGTCCTTTTTTATTAACTTCAATTGGAAGTCTATTTTGTTTGATATTAGGGTGGCTACTGCAGCTTGTTTCCTGGGTCCATTTGCTTGGAAGACCTTTTCCCAGCCCTTTACTCTGAGGTAGTGTTTATCTTCAATAGTGAGGTGTGTTTCTTGTATACAGCAAAAAGATGGGTCTTGTTTATGGATCCAGTCTGTAAGTCTGTCTTTTTATTGGCGAGTTGAGTCCATTGATGTTGATGGATATTAGTGACCTGGGGTTGTTATTTCCCATTAGTTTGGTTTAGCTGGCTGTCTTGTGTTTCTCTTTTGTTTAGTTGCTGTGGAGGTTTCTATTTCCTCTGTTTTCTTGGGTGTAGTTATCTTCTCTGTGTTGGAATTTTCCTTCTAGGATCTTCTGTAGGGCTGGGTTTGTGAGGAGATATTGTTTGAATTTGATTTTGTCATGGAATATCTTGTTTTCTCCTTCTATGTTGATAGAGAGTTTTGCTGGGTATAGTAGTCTGGCTGGGCACCTATGTTCGTTCTCTCAGGGCTTGTAGGACATCTGTCCAGGCCCTTCTAGATTTAAAGTTTCTGAGGAGAAGTCAGGTGTGATTCTGATGGGTCTGCCATTGTATGTGACTTGGCCTTTTTCTCTTACAGCTTTTAATATCCTTTCTTTGTTCTCTACATTTGGAGTTTCTATTATTATGTGGCGAGAGGAGTTTCTTTTCTGATCTAATCTGTTTGGTGTTCTGTAAGCCTCTTGGATTTTTACTGGCATCTCTTTCTTTAGGTTTGGGAAGTTTTCTTCTGTGATTTTGTTGAAGATATTTCCTGGACCATGGAGTCGGGAGTCTTCCCTTTCCTCTATGCCTATAATTCTTAGGTTCCGTCTTTTCATTGAGTCCTTGATTTCTTGGATGTTGTGGGAGAGAGATTTTTTAGCTTTCTCATTTTCTTTGGATGTTGTACTGATTTCTTCCATCGAATCTTCCATGCCTGAGATCCTGTCTTCCATCTCTTGCATCCTATTTTTGATACTCACATCCATAGTTCCTGTTCTCTTCTCTTGATTCTCCATTTCCTCTTTTAACTCTGACTGTGTTTTCTTTATTGTTTCCATTTCTATCTTCATGTCTTGAATGGTATTGTTCGTTTTGTACATTTCCTTCTCCAGTTTGCTTGTTTTTGTCTGGAGATCTTTCATTGTTTTATCCTTTTCCTGTTCAAGCTGGGTCACCTTGGCTTGGAGCTCTTTAATGGTGTTATTTGTTGTTTTGACTTGTAAAATTGTGGCTTCTTTGAATTTCTTCATAGTTTTAGGTTTTCTTGAAGGGACTCTATCTCTTTCCATAATGTAGAATTGTCATCATTTTCATGTGTTTCAGTTGTGGTGAGGTGGTTCGGGCTGGACAGAATAGCATTGCTTTCTTTTGTTGGAGACATTTCGCTGTTTTTTTTTTTTTGGGGGGGGGTCTGGGGCCTCTGGCCATGTGGAATTTTTTTTGCTGTCTTCTAGACTTGGGTCCAAAGGGGGCGCTTTGGTGTAGGAGTAGCATTGCCTTACTCCACCCCTATATGGTGAGTCATTCAGCCCCGCCTCCCAGGTGGAGACCTAACTAATCCAGGTGGCAGAGCTGTGTACAGGTAAGCTCTGCTTCCCTGCCAGAAGGGCCTGTATTAGTACAAAAGTCTGATATACAACAGTTTCAAATATCTTGCAGTTTGCCCGGGGTTGGTTCCTGTAGCGGGTAAATCTGCAGTTCAGCTCTAGTAGCCTTGCGGCTCCCACGGCTTGGAAACTGGCCAGTGACTTCACAGACTGCTATCTGTGGTCTGAAGGCACTTTGTAGCGGATCTCCGCTCATTTCCAAGGGTCGCAACCTTTCACCAGATAATTGGATCATCTGTGTGAGACCTGGGAGTGCCCAGCAGGGTGGGGATTATCTCTGCGTGGGTTCTGAATCTGCCGGCTGGGTATTAGGTTGGAACTTACCGGGGGATCTCTCCTGTTGAGGGATGGGTTATGCCAATTCCTGGGTCCAGAGGCTTCCTAGGGTGTCCGAGAGTGGGAAGGGGCGTCCTGCCCAGGGATCTTCCGTGGTCCCTGTGTAGCTGGGTGAGATTTAGAAGGGGTCGTGCCCTTTGTACAGCATCCTGCATTACTTGCCACCTTGTGACTGTTGACCCCAAAATCAAAATACGTCAGCGCCGGCCGCCGCCATCTTGGATTCCATTACTTAGGTTTTTAAATATGGGACCAAATGTTTTTAAATCTTTCCAAATCTGAATATTCCTTCATAAAATCTTTTTAAAGGCCTTAAAAATAGTCTAGACTTGAAAGAAAAAGAAATAAAGTTAGCTAATCTTCCTCTTTAGTATTATAAATCATTCTTCAGTGAGCAGCATCAAGGTCCATGTGTGTGGATATTTTTAGAAAAAGTTTCCTTGTGGTGAATCATTTGAGTGGAATTGCTGCTCAAAGAACTTGCAGTATGTCAAGCCTTTATAATGATAGCCATAAGAATGCAGACACCGAGTGCTTCATGGAGCCAAACTGGCATTGCCCCAGAGGGAAAAGTCCCTGTATTATGTGCACCATAGGGAAGAGAGAGTAGAAACTCTCAGAGGTCACTTAACCAAAGCCATCAGAGGTCACTTACCCAAAGCCATGTCCCTTCCTAGCCAGCAGCTTACCCAGCACAAGGAGAGAAGCCACCCAGCACCCGCCATTCTGCTCCTCTTTCGTGCCTGGGGTGTGATTCTGTGACTGGACACATTCCCAGTTTGTTCCCTCTCCTTGGGGACATGTTTGGTATATTTTTGCATGAGACCATCCTATTGATTCCAAGAGGGCAAGGAGTCACATATGACATTCTTTTGATAAAGAGTTGGCTAAAGGCAATTAGACAGGAAGGTGCCATAGATAAGATACCATGTCAGCAGGGCACACCCCTGGCTCATGGTGAAGACTTTACATATGTTGGAGGAGACGTGGGTTGCTCAGTGGTTCCAGTGACCTTGACCACAAGGCTGTCTGCATTGTTTGGTCTTCAGAGAAGTGTCTTCCACTCTGCTGGTAGACTAGATTGAAAGGAGGTTACATAATGAGGGCATTGCCTTGTGGGATAATGAGGTCTGAGATCTGTCCGTTCACAGGCTCCACAAATGTTTCTGGAATGTCTGTACTGCAGACATGTGGACAAAAGACGTCATCTCTACTTTAAGGAGCTACAGTCTTGGCAAGCTAGGATACAAGAGTGTCAGGACCAGGGAGGTGGTTCAGTGGGTAAAGGGCCTCCTGCACAAGCAGGAAGATATGATTTTGGATCCCGTGACTTTTATAAAGAAAAAGGCTGGTGTGGCTGTGTGCACCTGTAACTCCTGCCCTGGAGTGGGGGTGAAAACAGCTAATCCAGGGGACTGTCCAATCATCCAGTCTAGCTCTGTCTCAGAAATTAAGGTGGGTACACACAGAAAGAAAGAAAGAAAGAAAGAAAGAAAGAAAGAAAGAAAGAAAGAAAGAAAGAAAGAAA
>CAJQZJ010032904.1:2519622-2564846 GCA_907164525.1 Lophiomys imhausi
AAAGAAAGAAAGAAAGAAAGAAAGAAAGAAAGAAAGAAAGAAAGAAATTACAGTGTCACTTACAGTTTGAATATGAACTGTCCTGTGTTGAAGGCTTGGTTCCCAGGGACTAGTTCTGTTGGGAGGTGACTGGGTCATAGGCTTGCCAGCTTAGTCAGTGGATTAATCCTTGATAAGTTTATATCGGAATGGGTTCATTGTTGGTGAAGCCTAGCTTGGAGAAGTGTGTCACTGAGACCTGTGAAGGATGATCTTACTTACCTCCATCTCTACCTCCTGCCTGCTGGGACACAAGCAACTTACTTCACATTGTCCTTGCCTTGCCAAAAAGCAATGGAGCCAGCCACTGAGGGCTAAAACATTTATTTAGAAGTGTGAGACAGGGTAGGCAAGTCCCTCATAACCCCTGCTCTACAACCAATGTCTGTCAGAGAAACGGGGCCAAACGACTGAAGATCGATGCTGTAATGTATGGAGAGAAAATGGGAACTGTCCAGGCAGCCACTGGTATGTCATTTCTTAGTTTGGGAAGCTGCAGGCCCTGTACTTCCTATAAAATCAGATATATTTATCCCTCTCAGGTCTCTGAGGAGGTTGAAGAATAGATAGCTAGAGTCTCATAATTAAATTTTGAGTTGTTTAGGAACCAAGAGGGTGTTATAGATCTAGGAAGATGCTTTTAAAATTGTGTTGCAAGTTAGTATGAATGTTGAGTTAGATATAGAACTTTAAACTCATGGAGATGGTTAGATAGTAGAATGTTAAAGTCAGGTACCAAATACATATGGACTAGACATTGGGAATGTACGCTAAGCCATATAACCCTCATAACTGTGGCCTAATTACCTCTGTTGTTTTGTATTGTATTTATTATTATAAGAGAAAGAGCCATTTGTTGGACTGAAAGGGGGAGCTGTTGGGGAAAATAAGATATACCTTAAAATTTAAAAAAAAAAAAGGGAAGAGGATGGGAGGTTGAGGATGGGAGGGTGGGACTGGAGGGGGAATAGGGAGGGGACTGCGATTGAGATGTAACTTGAAGAAATAAAAAATTAAAAAAAAAAAGAAGTGTGATTGAAAATAAACCTTTCCTCCCTTCGTTGGCTTTTCTCAGACAGTTTGTCACAATAGTGTAAAAGTGGCCAGCACAGGTGACAGCATCAAGTGGGAGGTACAGCTTGGCGGAGATGAGAACCGACACCCTGCAGCTTTCCTGGGCAGAGTTTGAATTTCTCCTCCGCCATGCAGTAGCCGACATGTCCATGGATTAGTCTCTCTAGATTTCATTTCAGCCTCCACAACATGAGGACCCTTCCTCATCAGGTTGTTGTGAGAATAAATGAGAGAACGCCCCACAAATAGTAAGCACCCTGCAGAGATCAATCAATCAGTCTAACTGGTCTGCAGTCCTCACTGCTCGCTCTCAGGTAGCCTAGCAACCAGCGACTCTACAGGGCGGATGGCCGGGCCTCTGGCCAAAGTGGGTACTGATAATGAAAACGGAGATTTCAACAGTCCTTAAGGCTCCAGTCTGGATTGCAGCGCTCAGGATCTGCCTACTATATCAAGTGACTCTTATCTCCTCCCATCCTCCTACAAATAAGTGAGCAAGCAAGGTTTAGGTACCTCTGCTGGGACTCTCTGTATTCCTCCACATAAGCCTCAGGATACCTCTCTCTATATGGGCAGGCAGTGAAGAGTGGGCCTCCTGCAAATACTGTATTCTTGCAAGATCCTCAGAGCTCAGGATGTCATTTTCTCTGTGCATCAGGCACACAGTCAATACCTGCTAGCTATTGTTACTCCTAAAGGTTTGAGGATACAGCAGGTCATGGGACATAAACCTAGGACCCTCCCAAAGTGGGGAGGATTGCAGAGTGGCCTCCAGGAGGAACAGCCACCCAAGATGAATTGTGAAAGGTGTGCTAAGCAAGTGTAATGATGGAAGAGAGAAAAAAAGTCTTTCTAAGCAGAAGATAAATGAAGATATATCCCTGAGTGTAGACTAGAACAGTACTTTACAAAATGCTTGCTCTTTGTTTTGTGTGATGTTTGAAGTTCTGAGAAATCTAACCCAGGGCTTTACCCACACCAGGCAAATGATCCAGTGCTGAACTATATCCTCAACCCACTGCTGTCTTCTTTCTAGAAACTGCTATTTCTTTTCTTATTTTTATTTTCTTGGTTGTCTGTTTTTTGTCTTTCCAGACAGAATGTCTCAGTGTAGCCCTTGCTGGTTTTGAACTTTCTTTGTAGACCAGGCTGGCTTCGCACTCAGAGATCCACCTGCCACTGCCTCCCAAGCTCTGGGATTAAAGGCATGTGTCAGTACCATATATATGAGAAAATTTGAAGGTGAATCAGGGCCTTTGAATTCTTATATGCTTACCTATGTCTACATCTTGGAGTGTTTTCTCTACTTTTTTCCTCTAGCATTTTCAGAGTCTTGGGTCTCATATTAAGATCACTAGTTCATTTGGAATTGGGTTTTGTGTAAAGTGAGAGATGACTTATTTTCATTTTTCATTCTTTTACCTGTGGACATCCATTTTTTTCAGCACCATTTGTAGAAGGAGTTTTCTTTTCTCCATTGAATACTTATTGCTTCTTGGTCAAAGATCAGGTGGCTACCTAGGACTCAAGGAACATTGCAGAAGAAGGAGACAGAAAGATTGCAAGAGCCAGGGAGACAGGGAGTTTGTTGTAAGATTTCATCTCCAACAAATGTCAAAAGTGACATGCATAAAGTCTCACAATATGACTGCCCAAACCTAAGCTGAACAAAGACAACAATAGATACACTAACATGGAGGGAGGAAAGCTTTCAATGCCTAAACCCTACACAAAGAACTTAGGAAAGCTGAAAGGATGAAGAGGACACCAACTTTTATCCAGTACCAAATGATCAGCCCTGAAAATATACATGCAAGTAAATTATACGGACAGAGTGTATTAGACATATATGTATGTCTAATACAATTACTACTACTACTACTACTACTACTACTACCACTACTACTACTACTACTACTACTACACACACACACACACATACACACACGTACTAATAATTAATGAAAAAAAGAGGCCTTGAATTTGAAAAAGAGCAAGGAGGGATATATGGGAGGCTTTGAAGGGAGGAAAGGGAAGGGTGAAATGATATAATTATAGTCTCAAAAACTAAAAGAATAATAAAAATTAGGTGGTTGTACTTGCATGAGTTTATGTCTGAATTTTCTGTTCTGATTCTGTTTTGTACATGTGGTTTTTGTTTACTTGCTTGTCTTTTACCTGTGCCATTCTGCATCCAAGACTACAGCTCTATACTATAGTTTGAAATTGGGAATGGTGATTCCTCCACTGCTATACTTTTTGCTTGGATTTGCTTTGGCTGCCAGAGTTCTTTTCTGCTGCCAAATGAATTTTGAGACTGTTTCTCTATTTCTGTGAAAAGTAGTTTTGACATTTTGGTGGCAATTGCATTGAATATGCAGACTGCTTTTGGTAGGATATTCTGCTAAGGTAGTCATTCTCACAATGTTGATATTTCCAGTACATGAATACAGGAAGTCTTTCTATCTCTAGTGTCTCCTTCAACTCTCTCTTGAGAGTCTTAAAATTTTAATAATAGAGGTTGTTCAGATCCTTGTGTAGTTCATTCCCAGATATTATTGAGGCAATTTTTAATGAGACTGTTTCCCTGATTTTTTTTTAGTATGTTTGTTATTGGAATATATGAAGGCTACTGATTTTGTATGTTAATTTTCTATCCTGCCAGTTCTTCTCAAAGTGTTTTCAGATCTAGGAGTTTTCTTGGAAAAGAGGGTCTTTGGAGTCTCTTGTATATAGAATCATAACATCTTCAAGTAAAGATACTGTCTTAGTTACTTTTCTATTGATGTAATGAGTCAACATGACCAAGAAGAAGGTGTTTCCTTGGAGCTTACCATTTCTGAGTGTTAGAGTACATGATTTTCATGGTGGAAAGCATGCAGCAGGCCAGCAGGCATGGCACCAGAGCATTAGCTGAAAGATTACATATTGAGACACAATCATGAGGCAGAGGGGGGCAGAGAGAGCTAATAGAGAATGGTATGACTTTACAAACCTCAAAGCCTGCCCCCAGTGACACACCTCCTCCAACAAGGTCACACCCCCTAATCCTTCCCAAACAGTTCGACCAACCAAGCATATAAGCCTACTATGGGAGCCATTCTCATTCAAACTGCCACAGAAACTTTATATATACTATCTATATATCTTTATTTATTTCTCCCATCTTATTGCTGTAGCTGAGAGTTCTAGCACTGTATTTAATAAAAGGAAAGAAAGCACACACTCACTCTCATATTATTCCTGATTTGGGAACATTTTGAGTTTTTCCCCCATTAAAAACAATGATGGTTCTAGGTTTGTCATAAATAACTTTTATTATGTTCTCTATAATTTGATTTTCTTTAGGAGTTTTATCATGTAGAGGTATTGAATTTTCTCAGAAAGCCCCTTCTGCATGTTGAAATGACCATATGCTTTCTGTCTTGGGGTTCATTTATGTGATATATTATATTTATTTACTTGTATATGTTGAATCATGCCCATATCCTTTGGCAAAGCCTACTTGGTCATTATAAGTAACATTTTGATGTATTCTTGAATTAAAATTACAGGTGTTTGTTGGAATTTTTGGTATCTATATATAACTTTCTTTTTTGTTATATTTTTATCCATTTTGGCCTTCAGGATAATACCGGCTTCATAAATAGAGTTTGATACTGTTCCTTCCTTTCCTGTTTTTGTGGAATAGTTTGAAAAGCTATCACTTCTTGGAAGGTCTGGTAGAATTCAGCAATGAATCCATCTGGGCCTTGGCTTTTTATAGTTGGGAAATTTTTTATTACTCCTTCAAACTCACTCTTCTTATAGATCTGTTTAAATTATTTATCTCGTCTTGTTTTAATTCTGGTAGATCATATGCATCTAGAAGTTCATCCATTTCTTTTAGATTTTCCCATTCGGTGTAATAAATGTTTTTAGGATATGTCATAATGTGTTTATGAATTTCTCCAGTAATTGTTATGATAGTTCTAATTTCATATCCAATTTCATTCATTTTGGTCTCTTCTCTCTTCTGTTTTTTTTTTTTTGGCTAAATGTATTATAAGAACCAAAATTTTATTTTATAAAGTCCTTGAATTGTTTTTCTCACTTCCATTTCATTAATTTCTATCTTAAACTTTTTTATAAAATATGTATTAATTTTGTTGTTTGATAATGTCATATATACATATATAATGTCTGATTACTCTCCTCGCTGTTGCCCCCCTCTTACCTACCTCTCATCCCTAACAACTCTTGTCCACTAATCCCTTTCCCAGGTGCATGACTTTTAATTTTGTTTTGTAATCTATTTAGTTTAACAGAGGCCACCTGTGTTACCTCTCATTTCATTAGAAGTGTCTGGTGGACCCTGGTGGAGTCATTGATGGGCACAGAACTGGAACAATGACTTCCCTGCTCCTTCTATCTCTTCTTTTGTAGACCTAGTGTAGACAGCAATAGTAGCTATGAGTTCATGATTGCAATGATTATGTCTTGCCCAAAGATGACATTTTTCAGCCCTTTTCCTTATATTCTGGCTCTTATGTTCTTTGTTCCCCCCCTCTTCTGCAATGTTCTCTGATCCTTATAAAGGATAATATAAATAAATGTCTTTTGATGAGCACTCATACATCACTTCTGCAACCATGATCTTCTTCATTCTCCATCATTCACTGGAAGGAAAGGCTTCACTGATTAAGAATTAAAGTAGTTTTTGTCTCTGGGTGACCATTATAAATATTTAGATGACAGCTTAACAATATATCAGTTTACCTAAACAACTGTATTCAGTTCCTGTTAGGGTCTATGATCTTCCCCACTATGTTTTTAAAATCAGGTTTACAGTACCAAACATAGCTTTCCTTTAGTGAAGTGAATGCAAAATCATGTTAAAGAATGGCTAGTTACCCCAATAATGGTAGTCCCATTATTGCAGTTGGTCTCATAGATCATAGGATTCACAGCTGGACAAGACACAATGGTGCCTTTTCTCCCCTAAGACCCTACATAGCTCCCTTCAGAATATCTTGAATTCTTCTTTAATTTCCTTTCGTGATATCCACTTATCATTTAATAATGGGCTATTTAATCTCCATTAATAGCATGAGTTGAGGCTTTTACTTCATGGTAGAGTATTTGCCTAGAAAGCTCAAGGCCCATGACTTTGTCCTCAAAACTGAAAAAAAAAAAGAAAAAAGAAAAACTCTCAAGGAACTAATCTCCTTTGATTTATATATATGCTATATTTTTCTCTTGCTATTGATTCCTAATATTATTCTACTATGATCAGATAGACTACAGGAAATTATTTCAATTTTACTATATTTGTTCAGACTTCCTTTGCTTGTTAATATTTGGTCTGTTTTAGAGACTGTTTCATAGACTGCTGAGAATGTATATTCTGCAGTGTTTGGGTGGACTGTTCTGTATATGTCTGTTAATCTGTCAACTTAATCAATTTCATTTAATTTAAATGTTTTGCTCTTCTTCTTTTTTCGTGTGTGTGTGTGTATGTGTGTGTTGAGGTGTGTGTGTGTGTGTGTGTGTGTGTGTGTGTGTGTGTGTGTGTGAGATGACCTGTCCATTGATAAGGGTAGGATGGTGAAATTACCCACTATTATTGTGCTAAGATGAACCTGTGGTTTCACCTCTAGTAGTGTTTATTTTATCAAATTAAGTACACAATGTTCAGTGCATATATTTCTAGAATAGAAATGTCCTCATGGTGGTTCATGCTCTTAATCAGTATGAGGTTACCTTCTTAGTAGCTTGGGCTTGGTTGTGAATATCCTTGTTTTATGCTTATCTAGAGATAGCGGGATATCTTTGCTTAGCAGTTATATACTTTCATGACTTGACTTGTAGGGTTGCCAATGAGAGGTCTGATGTTTTCTGATGTGCTTGCCTTTGTAGGAAGTTGTTTTTCTTCCCTTGTCATTGTTAACATTGATTCTTTTTGATATTTGACTAGCATCTCATAGGAAGACTTCTCTCTAATCGTGACTAAGGCACGTTAAGTGCTTCTTTTTTATTAACAAATATAAGTTTATTGTATTGTAGCAAATATAAATATCTGCAACATACAGAAAGCACATGCCAAACTATTAGGAATATAAGTTCCAAATTTGACATCTCATTTTCTTTTCTTATGTTTATTTATTACTAAGGCATGTTAAGTGCTTCTTGCATTTGAATGACCATTTTTTTCTCCAAATTTAAGTAATTTTAAGCTATGATTTTATTAAATATAATCTCTATGCATTTAATTTTTATCTCAGCACTTTCCTCTATCTTGTAGATTTTTAAGTTTGGTCTCTTGATTGAATCCCGGAGTTCTTAGATGCTGTGGTTGTACTCTTTACTATTCTTCCTTTGAATACAACATTTCCCTATCCTTGTCCCCCATTCCTGACTTTTTTTTGTGCTTGATCAAGTCTTCTTCTGGTAATGCTTTCCACTGTGTGCTTTTTTTTTTAAATTTAACTCATTGAGTCTTACATTTCTTTTTTTTTTCCCAACTTCTTTGCTATGGTTTTATCCCACAATGATGACTTTTCCATCCATGTGTTTACACCTCATCAATGACTGGCCTGTCCTCTATGTTGCTGACTTTCCTCTCTGGACCCTTGATTGAATACACATGCTTTTGTGTAACTTCTTTGAGGTCACTGATCAGCTTTACCAGTGAACATCTCATCCAGCATCTAAACTATCTCAGCATCTTTTAATTTGATAGTTGAATAGTTATTGACTTTGGGAGAGTAATCTTTTTTCATGTTTCTTATATTCTATGTTGTGGTTGGTACCTCTGTTAGTTGGATTCTCTCTTCTGTTTTTTGGGGGGAATCTTCTTACTGGGTGCCTTGGCCTTGAGCCCTTATTCCCCCATATCACTCAGACAGAAGAAAATGAGCAGCTATACAACAGTTCCAAACTATCCAAGACTAAGGGAGAAATACATGTAGTTGACTAATGTCCCACTTTTTATGATCACAATAAAGTAAATGATAAAAACTAATGCAGAATGTACTATGGAGTTCAAAGTTATTTAAGATAAGTGTAAAAGCGGTAAATGAATGAAATAAAGGAAGGGTGGGGGAATGTAAAAAGAAGAATAGAGAATATTTTGAGAGAAAGAGAAACAAGCAAGAGTTTAGGAGAAAGAATAAAACAAACAAAAAATACTCCTCAATCATATAAAAATTCAAAAAAATAAATGTAAGGAACAGTTAAAAGTGGAAACATGATTATTTTTATTTTTTTAATTCATTCAAGATACTACTAAAAGTATAGTACAGAATAAAATGGAGAACTTTGCCAAAGATAAAAGGAAGGAAGCAAAATATTTAAAGGAAAGAGGTTTTCTGATAATGAAAAGGGTGTTTAGAGAATTATATGGATGAATGGAAGGAATAAAGATTTACAAACAATTTTTAAATATTATAAAGTTAAAACACTGCTGAAAGTGTGGTGAAGAAGGAAAGGGTGGAACACAGGGGCAAAAGGGAAAATGAAGAAACTAAACAAGCGCTAGAGGCACTTCCTTATTCTAGAAACTTGAAAGCTTCTGGTTTTATGTGTGGGAGGGTAGAGAGAATGGAAATCAGTTGATCTTCTAAGCCTTTGTACTTTCGATGGCATATGCAGGTGCTGAGCCGGTACTTCACAAGTGTCTGAGGTCTGCTGAGCTGCCTGTAGTGCCTGTAGTAGTTTCCCTTCTTTGTGTTTTTGCTGGCCTTGCTTTAGATATGCAGCTGTGAGCTGGGCAATTTCTCTCCTCTTCCTGAGACTCCCTGGGCCATATGTCTTCCACGTGCATTGGGAGTGTGGGAAACAACCACTAATGGTGGACCCAGAGGCTAACCACATGCTAACCTCAGGCTCAGGGTAACCAAAATCCATTGTTATTCTCAGTTGATGAGACTGATGCCTGAGCCACACCTCCTACTAACCTACTGTTTTTAGCTTGTTAGTCTTTCCATTTTTCATAGCTGCTCCTGGGCTGTCTCACAACCTGCCAGTCTAAAATTCATGCTCTTATATTTGTAGCCCCTCTTTGTTTTCAGGCCACTTGGGATAGCTTAGTTTTAAACAATAGAGTCCCTCTGGACAAGTAGTTCCTGTTCATTGCCCTATCATCCAAACTAAATGGCACAAATGGAACTCCTCCTTGCCACCCCAGTCTAAGAGGATTCACTGTCTTAACAAAACACATAAGTAGATTTAAGATTTGTGAGGGCCATGGGTTTGTCCTAAGGGTAGGACTACCACTCTATCACCTTCAGTTTTCCAGTGGAGTCTTTAATCTCTTTTATATGTATAATCATATCAGCTGTAAATAAGGATGTTTGGGCTATTTCTTTTCCTATTTACGTTCTCTAGATCTCCAATTTTCTTATTGCTCTAGCTAAGACTTAAGGACGATGTTGAACAGGAATGGAAAGAGTGGACATCCTGATGCTGTTTCTGACTTTCATGGAAATACTTAAGAGTTTTTCTCCATTTAGCATGATATTGGCTGCAGGCTTATTGTATACTGTCTTTATTATGTTGAGAAATGTCCCCTGTGTCCGTAACTTTCCCAGGACTTTTTTTTATAAAGAGATGTTGGATTTTGTCAAAGCCATTTTCTGCATCTCCTAAGATGATCACGTGACTTCTGTCCTTGAGTCTCTTTATGTGCTAACTAGATTGCATCTATTGATTTCTGCATGTTGAGTCAAATCTATATATCTGGGATGAAGCCAATTTGATCATAGTAAATAATCTTTTGTGTGTTCATAGATTCAATTTGCAAAAGTTTTATTGAGAATATTTACACCTGTGTTCATCGGAGATATTGGCCTATATTTGTTTTTCTTTCCTTTGTTTTGTTGTTGTTGTATCTTTGTCTGGTTTGGAACTAGACAAAGGTAATACTGACTTCATAAAAAGAATTATTTGGCAGTGTTTCATACTTTCCTATTTTATAGAATAATTTGAAGAGTGTTGGTATTAGTTCTTCTTGAAGGTCTGCTAGAATTTTGTGTTGTATCCATCTGACCCTGATCATGTTTTTTAGTTGGGATATTTTTAATTACTGCTTCCTATCTCATTGTTTGTGATGGGTCTGTTTAAATTATTTATTCCATCTTGATTTAATTTGTATAGGTCATATAAATCTAGAAAATCAACATTTCTTTCAGATTTTCCAATTTGGGAGAACATTTTTAGAATCTATCCTTAAGAGTCTCTGGATTTCCTCAGTATTTACTCTAATGTTTTCTTTCTAATCTCTGATTTTACAAATGTGGGCCCTCCCTTTTCTTTACTTTGGCTAAAGGTTTGTCAATTTTGTTAATCGTTTCAAAGAACCAACTCTTCATTTTATTGATTCTTTATACTTTTTTATTTCATTAATTTTAGCCCTGATTTTATTTTTTCCCCATATATTCTTTTAGGGTGTTGTTTTTACTTGTTTCTCTAAGACCTTCAAGTACATTATTAAGTTGGTAATATGACATCTCTCCAGTTTTTATGTAGCCACTTAGTGCTATAAACTTTTGTCTTAGGACTGCCTTCATTGTGTCTCATAGATTTTTGACATATTGTGTTTCCATATTCATTTGATTTTAGAATTTTTAAATTTTTCCTTCTAGATTTCTTCCTTGATCTTATTTTCAATCTATGTTGTTTAGTTTCTGTGAGTTTGTGTACTTTCTAAAATTTCTATTGCTGTTGTTATTCAATTTTATTCCTTTGTAGTCAGTTAGAATGCATGATATGAGTAAATTTTTCTAAATTTGTTGAGACTTGCTTTGTGTTCTACTTTGTGGTTGGTTTTGGAGGAAGTTCCATGAGCTGTTGAGAAGAAAGTGTTTTCTTTAGTGTTTGGGAGAAATGTTCTATAAATTAAGTGTGTTATAACCATTTGGCTTCTGATGTCATTTAACTCCAGGATTTCTCTAGTTTTGTCCAGAAGACCTGATCTCTGTTGTTGAGAGTTGGTTATGGAGGTCACCCACCAGCACTGTGTTGGGATCAATCTGTAGTTTTAGAGCTAATAGTGTTTCTTTTATTAAATTAGGTGCCTCTGTGTTTGGTGCATAAATGTTTAGAGTTGTAATGTCTTTTGTTGGAATTTTTCTTTATTGAGCATGAAATGTCCTTCCCTCTCTGATCAGCTTGCCACTAACGTTTATTTTGTCATATAGTAGAATAGCACTGCATGCTATACCTTTTTCTATCTTTTTACCCTGATGTGCTATCTATTGATGGTGAAGTGTGTATTTATTCAGGGTATCAAAAAAGATGGATCCTGTCTTCCAGCCTAAGTTTTCAGTCAGTGACTTTTTATTGGGAGAATTGAGACCATTAATATTGAATTGTTATTTAACAGTATTTACTAACTCTTGGTGCTTTGTTGTAGTGGTAGCATTTTCTTACACACGTTCTGATTAACTTTTCTGGAATTATTTGCTTATTCCTCATGCTCTCTTGAGTGTGTTAAGTCCTTTCTTAAGACAAAAATGTTCCTTTTAGTAACCTCTGTACAGCTGTCTTAATGAACATAAATTCCTTAAGTCTCTTTTTATCATAGAAAATTTGGCTTTCGCTGTGATTATGCTTCATATTTTTTATTTTTATTTATTTATTTTTTATTTAATGTATGTGGATGTTTTGTCTACATATATAACTGCACACCAGAAGAGGACATAGGATCCCACAGGACTAGAGCCTATAGACAGTTGTGATCTGCTATGTGGGTTCTGGGAACTGAACTCAGGACCTCTAGAAGAGCAGCCAGTGATCATAACCACTAAGTCATCTCTCCAGAGCCCATGATTGATTAACATTGATTTTTTTTCTGAGTGTAATAATCTAGGTTGGCATCTGTAGTCTTTCAGAACTTGTAGGTCATTAGTCTAGGTTGTCTGGCTTTCAAAGTCTCCATTGAAAAGTCAGATGTTATTCTGATGGGCCTGCCTTGTATGTGACCTGGTCTTTCTCTTTTGAAGCTTACAATATCCTTTCTTTTTTCTGTATACTTAGTGTTTTGATTATTATGTGACATGGGAAGAATCTGGCCCTGACTGTTTGATGTTCTATATGCCTCTAGCACCTTGATAAGTCCAAGATTTAAGAAGGTTTTTTTTCATGATTTTGTTGAAAATATTCTCTGTCCCTTTGACCTAGGTTTCTTCTCTTTCATCTGTACATTCATAGGTATGGTCTTTTTATAGACTCCCAAAATTTCTGCCTGTTCCATTCCTGGGTTTGTTAATTTGCTTGTTTGTCTATATTTACCATTTTCTTTAACTGAGTAATCCAATCCACCACCTGTTCTTTGAAACCTGATATTCTCTCTTCCACTTGATCCAATCTATTGATGAGGGTTTGCTCTAAAGTTTTTGTTTGACTCTCTGAGTTTTTCATTTTGAGTTTTGTTTCAGTTTGGCACTTATTTAGAGATTCTATCTCTTTATTAAATTCTATTTTCATATATTAAATTATTTTATTCAGCAATTTGTGTTCTTTGAGTTCTTTTAACATTGTTATAATTGCTGTTTTGAAATCATTGTCTTGTACATCAGCTAAGTTCTCTTTTTTAGGGAACATTACAATTGGAGCACTCCATTTCTGGAGAAGACATGTTGTCTTGGTTATTTATGCTGTTTGTATTTTTGCAGTGGGACCTAGACAACTGTATTTAGGTGACTGGTGGTGTTTATTGGTGTAGATATCTTGTCTCACCTTTGTTGTGTAGGTGTCTGGATCTTTGTTTGCTATTTCCCCAACTTTTCTGGTTGTAGGCAAACTAAATGGTGCTTGAAAGGCAGTCTTGTGGCCACTCTATGTTGATATGTGAGTTAAGTGTCAGAAGTGGTCCCAGATCAATTAGAACAGGTGTAAACTTAGTAGGTTCTTGCTCCCAATCTTCATAAGTCTGTGGACAGGTTTTTGGGTTCTACAGGTAGTACTTTGGTAGCAGAGGCTAGGTCACAATAAGCATGGGCAGAGTGGTATAAGGGTGAGTCATGAGATGCCATACCATCCTCAGGTAGAGATAGGTGGGGTAGATGTTATGCTGGAGGTCCATATCTGAGGTTGAGTGCAAGATACCACACGATCCAGAGTGGTGTGGTGGGTGAGTCTGCTTTATTTTTTCAAATACACACCCACAGCCTATGTATGCTCATTCCCTCAAGGCCACCACATGTGTTCCATCACTATATATAAGCTCCACCCTTCAGGAGCTCATATTCAAGAAGACAGAGATAAGGTCCAAATTGGTGAATAGCCAGACTTTTCAGAGAAATGAGCTTCTGCTAAGAATAAAAGAAAAGAAACGTATTTTAGAGTGGGTGGTTAGAGGCATCCTTTGTGAAGTTGCAATGTGTAGGCAAAGACAGGATTGACAAGCAACAGGCAGCTGTGTGGGCAGAAAGGCAGCCATGCAGAGGGAGCATCTGGTGCAAAAGCCATTAGGCTGGGATGCATCAATGTGCTATAGGAAAAGAGAAAACTGTGGCTAGAACACATGGAAGAGGTAGAATGGAACAGGGAAGGGGCTGGCTCTCAAAGAAGGTATAGTCCAGCTGTGAGCAACACCCAGAAAAACCAACAGAACTTCCCAGGCATCCTTTTTGCCTGCTTTTCCAAAGCCCAGCTGAATTCTTCCTTCAGGCGCATCTTGAAGGTACCCACAAACCAGGCCAGCTACCACCTGGGCTGGCATCTAGAACTAGGTTCTTGGAAAACTTGTAACAGCCGCCTGTGTTTGTCTTGATTCCTGAAAGTCAAACTGGAGCCTTGGATTGTCGGCCCTTCCTGCTCCAGTGTATGAGGTGCACTCTCTAACCACTGCAGCAGCCATTGTTCCCTCCAAAGATAAAAGGCAAAGGCAGAGGCTTGGGGGAAACGTGAAATGAGATGACACACATCAACATTTGTCACTACAGCTGACACAAGTGCCAGCCGTAAGCCTGGCATGGTGGCATTCACCTATGATCTTAGTACTTGAAGGGGTGGACAGAAGATCGTTATCTCAGTTACTTTCCTATTGCTGTAACAAGACACCAAGAACAAGGCAACTTATAAAAGAAAGCATTTCATTTATGGGCTCATGGTCCCAGTGACCATGGTGGAGAGCACGGAAACAGGCCAGCAGACATGGTGCTGGAGTAGTAGCTGAGAGCTTACATCTGATCCACAAGCATGAGGTAGAGAGAGAGCTAACTGGGAATGATATAGGCTTTTGAAACCTCAGAGCCCACCCCCAGTGACACTCCTCCTCCATAAGACCGCACATCCTAATCCTTCCCAAATAGTTCTACCATCTGAGGACCAAGCATTCAAAAGTATGAAAATGCAGGAGAAATTCTCATGCAAATCACACAACCATGGATTTCAATCTGTCATGGTATAGCTAGTGAAACACACACACTAAAAAAACAAAACAACAAAAACAAAACAATATGCAGGACTAGAGAGATGGCTCGGAGACTAAGAGCACTTCCTGCTCCTCCAGAGGACCTGAGTTCAATTCCTAGCACCCATATCAGACAGTTCACAGCTTCTTGTAATTCCCACCCCAGGAGAGGGCCCTCTTTTGGCCTCCATGGGCACATGTATTTATACATTCATACCCTCACACAGATATTCACATACACACATAATTAAAAATAAAACAAATATTATTTTTAAAAGCCAGGTGTAGTGGCTTTTATCCCAGAACTTGGGAGGCAGAGGTAGACTGATCGTTGTGAGTTCAAGGCCTTCCTGGTCTAAAGAGTGAGTTCCAGGGCAGCCAGGGATACATTGTGTCTCTGGGGCACGGGGTGGCACGGAGGAAGCAAGTGCTAAATCAAAATAAACTCTTGTTTTTTGAAGCCTTTTTTTTTTTTTTTGCCATTCCAAGAACCTATGTAGTGACGAATTGAGAATTCCACCCTCTCAGGTGAAACCACCCCAACTCCTGGTGTTAAGGACCCCAGTTAGGTCCTCTCTGTCTCCAAAGGTTTGTCTCTTACCAGGTTCTGGAAAAGCAGCCCAGTTTTCTATGTAGGAGCTCAGGAGCACCTTCTGTGTGGCTCAGGAAATATCCTCTGTTCAGTCTCTTGCCTTTGATTTAGTGACTCCATGCTATAAGACTGATCTGCCCCAGGCATTCAGGCCTACTTAACCAAGTCTTATCCCCAGATTCAGCCATGGCTCTTCCACCCTTCCCTCGTGGTGCCCTCCTTTTGAAAGCCAGTAGAAAGCATAGCGCTGAGCCTAGATGAGGAATCAGCTGGGCCCACTTTGTCACAGCCCTGGCTGGCAGCAGAGATGGAAGATGTACAAGACTTGAGTGACCTTCAGTGCCAAGTCATTCCTGCCACTGAATGCAGCCAGACTAAATGGTAATGGGGACTTGAAGCAGCCCCAGCTTACATATGCTGCCCCTCCACAATCCCCCCACCTGCTGCATATGCCCTGTCACCTGAGGGAGAATTGGCCTCAGACATAGGAGACCAAGCATGCTGCCAGTGTGCCGCGGGGGGAGCAGCAGAGTGGCGGCAAGCTCTGGGAAATGTCACTATTTATTGCTTTTTCCAGTCCATGTCAACCCTCAGCAAGCAGACGTTCCAAGTGACAATAAAGTTATTTTCCCATTTCCTAGGGTCCTGGACCCAGTAATAACATCTTCCTGAAGGGCAATGGGTCTGTCTTTAACCTTGCCCACTTTGGCAGGTGCATGTTCTGAAGGCTTCCAGCAGCAGCCTGGGGGTTGTGCGCTCCACGTGTGTGGATGGCCGCTTTCCCTTCTGGGAAAGTGACAGTCTCCTCTCAGGCTCAGCCAGTGCAAGTGTCTCTTCTCGCCACCAGCTCCTCTGGAAACCCACTAAGCTATCTTAATTACCATCCCTCCTTACTCGCTGTCAAGAATTGGGGGGGGGGGGATTTATAATTGGATCAGTCAAATATTTACTGTGGTTTATTTCTTTGCACTCCAGCTCTCGTAAAAATTGCATTTTCATGCCATTTTGGGGTATGACTGAGGTCTCACAGGCACAGCCCCTCTCATGGCCTGTCAGCTGGGGTTATTTCTCCAAGGTCAGAGAAGAAAGAGAGAGAGAGAGAGAGAGAGAGAGAGAGAGAGAAAGAGAGAGAGAGAGAGATTTTGTGTGTGTGTGTGTGTGTGTGTGTGTGTGTGTGTGTGTGTGTGTTAAGGAAGAGGGACAGAGTTTATTCCAGGTTATTGTACTGTTCCCCTTCTTCCTGCAGTGTAAAAGAGACACAAGGCACCTGTGTCTCTTCTGTTATGACATGGTTACATGCTTCTAAGGCCCTTCAAGGCAACTGCATACTAATTAGAATGTGTCATGCCATGACCTGTATAGCCAGCTAAGCAGAACATGTACCCAAAGTGTGTCTCCATTACCTGGATGGATTACTACATGTGCCTGGAGCAGAGGAATCAGCTGGTCCTAGTCCTGAGCCTGAGTTGTCAATCCCCCGTGAAGATGGGGCTCTAGCCAGACTTCTGGAAGTGATGTTCCCACCGCATCACCCCTCTGCCAAGTACTTTGGCAGATCACTGTCTGGAGCCACATCCTAGAGAGCAGAGCCATCCTGAACCAGCAAGCCTCCCTCCCTTGCAGCTCCTTGCTGGCTCCTGGTCCCTTCCCTGGACTGGAGTCTCTGCACTTCTTGGCTTCATAGATCCACTTTGTGTTTCTGAACTTTCCCTGAATCACAGGAGCAGTGAAGGATATCTGTCCCATGTAAGCAAATGTTTCAATGAAAGAGGACCAGATGTGTCAACTGGGATGCTCCCTAGGCAAACTAGGAGAGACACCCTACAGATAGTGGGGCTGCAGTTTCACCAACGGATGGCTCTGTCACATTCTCCTGGGTGAGCCATCCTCTACTGCCTGATGAGAAATGAGAACAAGGCTGGAATCTGCTGCCATCTTGGGGAGTACACAGGAAAGGGAAAAAGAAATGGCGCTCAGAAATCCATGCAGCCTGCAGAAGGGACAGGCCACCATTTCAGAGGCTTGTTTCACCAGGAGTTCTGGATAGATAGCTCCTAGAACAATTCCCGGATCTCCACCAGGTGCTAATTGTCACATCCACATCACAGCTATCTTGGGCACTGCTGTCTTGGGTTGTACACTCAGGAAAGGAGAGACAGTATTGAGAGGTGTGCGGGGCACCTGATGACAGCATTGGCAGGAGTCTATGGCTTGTGCTCCATTGTCCTAAATGGTCATCTGCTCAGCTAGCAGTAAAGAGACTACAGAACCATAGTGATCTCTGCCACAGGGGCTACCAAGTTACAGTGTCAAAGAAAGTAGGGAAATGAAGCAAGATAAGTCCCCACACATTGTTTATCATGCCAATGAACTCAGAAGCATGTCTCACACCTTAACGATGTCTATGAATTTTCAGATGTCTGGCCCACAGCCACAGTCACACACATGTTCTGACTGGTCATTCCATGCTGACTACAGATCTACTCTTCTCTCCCTTTTAAGACAGCACTGTAAAAGATGGAAGCAAAAATAATCACCAGAGACAAAAATTTTACTTCATTCCAATTTTGTTTCCTTCTGTATCATGCATTTACAAATTTGCTCTATTATTCATTTGATATTTAACAAACATTTATCGATCAGGTTCCTGCTTCAGGCAGATTTGATGGAGAAGCGACTTTTAATAAAGATAGCTGAACTTGCCACCATACAGTTTGCACACAGAGCACTTGCAGTTCAAGGCACCACGCATATCAGTTCGGTTCGTTCTCAGAGCTGTGCTTTGCTATGAACACTATTGTCATGCCTGTGGCAAGCACAAGAAGACACAGGCCTTCCTTTTATGGCTTACACAAAGTCCCAGCAAGCAAGTGGAGAGCAGGGCCCAGAGCACAGCCCAGGCAAGCAAACCCTGGAGCTGTCACTCTAAACCCTCCAGCAGGCACTGAGTCCCTGCCCCTGCAGCCTACATCCTTCTGTGTGGACTAAGAACAATTGTGTCATTTAGGGAATGATAAGATAAGAGCTTAGGAAGCGGTGAAGTACAGAAAGGGATACAGAAGTGAGATTCATGGGCCACCGTGTCTCATTCACCCTCCCATCCATGCTTTGTTTGAGAACGCACGGCTGGCAGATTTCCCCTTAAACGAAAACTGCCCTCTAAACCTCCGCAGAAGGACTCCAAGGAACCAGCCAAAATAAATGTCCTTCCTCTACTCTGAAGAATGCCTTCTCCCTAGTTATTTGATTGGCTGGACAGCAAGACCTGCCTCTAAGCCTGAGCCATTTCTGGGTCCCTCGGCTGGCTAGCCGGTTCTGCACCAGATGACTAATGCCCAAATTAGTCATGAGCAATGGCCCCACACAAGTAATCACCTTCCCCAAACTTTTCCTCATGGGGGTGATAACTCGGACCCCAAATGAAGTCTATTCTTCTCACCTCACCACCAAGGAAGTTACAGCCATTGCTCTAGCTGACAGCAATCTGTAGACACCAATGCTCATGGTAGGACATTTACGAGGTTGCTAAGGAACAAATGCTTTGGTTACAAAGGTCTCTGGAAGCAGTGTCAGTTTGTCACATCCCTCCAAATCATTTATTTCAGCCCATAAGGACAATGGTGACCAGTGGAGTATGGGGCAGAGGGAAGCTCCTTACAAATACTTATTTACTGAGATGTGGGCCATTTCTTCTTCCCAGAAATAGCCATGTCGCCCCCCATATGAAAAACCAGACCTGTGTGCTGCCTCCCTGGGGTCCTTCTGATCTGCAAGTAGGCAGCCCTCAGTCACTAAGTACTTTTTAAATTCTTATCATCTCCACGGCATTGCCCTAAGTGTTAGCTTGTGTCATCCTCTAACTGTATTCCTGAACTTCAGGTGCCGCCAACCCCTAGAGTAAAAATAGACTCAGCATCAAACAATAGCAAGTGTGGGGTCAGGATTCAAGCCTGGGTTTGTCTAATGGACGGGTCTTTGTGCTTAAGATTACTGAGTCTGTTGTTTGCAGCAATTATGTTTCCAATAGAAAACGGACAATTCTGATGAGATGTCAAGTTAGGCAATCCAGCTATGAAGTTGGGGGGGGGGCGGGTTATGGCTGATTTCTACCATGTATAAAACTCTTTTCATGGAGGGGAAAGTAGAGAGCACTTAACCCTGCAGAGATGTTTTGTTGTTTTGTTTTGTTAATCTGCTGCAGCTCCACACACAGGGTCATCTCTGGGAGTCAAGTGCAAGGGAGTGTCCTATGCAGTGACTTTGAGTTTGTGAGATTGGTCCATTTCTTCTGGGGTTTATCGATTTTCTTGTCAACAGGAAGAAACATTGGAGTGCTCTTTGCCTTCCCCTGCATCTTCCCTGACCAGCCCATGGGCAACTCCTGGCTTGTCTCCCTTAAAATGTTCCTCCTGTGCCTATTCCTCACTTACTGTCCTCATCAACCCTGTTCACCTCACGCATTGCTGTCTGCAATCTCCACTTTCTAACCAGTTTTCCTACTGACTCTCACTCCCTATAGAATATATCATATCCCACCTCCAAAAACTAATTCCTCAAAATGTCCCTTTATCCCATCAGTCACTGCTGGAGAGTTTTCAGTGACTTCCACTTGCCTGCTGGAAGAGTTCACTTCCTACTTAGAACAAGTCTGTCTTGGGTAACCCTGGATCCTCCCATTCCCTCATCCCTGGAAACCTTAGCGTTCTGATCCATATTGCACTCATCTCTAGCAACTTAGAACCTGGTTTCCATTGAAACAGAGTTCAAGATTTAAATGTAGGTTTACTTAAGGCCAAGCACCATCAAGGCATTATAGCTGAATGGAGATTTATCCAAACTTTCTCTTTGCCTCTTAGGAGGTATGTGACTTTAAACAAAATGGCTTGGATTTTTCTAAACTTTGATCTCTTACACCTGTGAACTATGGATACAGCTGTGTCTGTAGAGGACTTGTCTAGCATGGGAAAGACTCTGGGTTCTGTATCCAATACCAACACACAAACAGAGAGAGAGAGAAAGAGAAAGAGACAGAGAGAGAGAAAAGAAGAGAGAGGAGAGAGAGTGTGTGTAAATGGGGTAATCCTTGAAGTTAAAGTAGTTTTTTTATTATTTCAGAACTACAGGTGAGATTTTGTGAACAATAATAATACAGAGTAAGAATAAAGCTCAGTAGAAGAACACTTGTCTAGCTTACATGTGATCCAGGGTTCAGTTACCAGCATTACAAAACATAAATAAAAATTAAGTCTGGAGTATTGGCAAGCACCTATAAATCTAGCTACTTGAGAAACTGAGGCAGAAGGATCACAAGTTCAAAGATGCCCTAAGAAACTTATCAATATTCTGTCTCACCGGGCTTGGTGGCGCACGCCTTTAATCCCAGTACTCGGAGGCAGAGGCAGGAGGATCTCTGTGAGTTCAAGGCCAGCCTGATCTACAGAGTGAGTTCCCGGACAGCCAGGGCTATTACACAGAAAACCCCTGTCTCAAAAAAAAAAAAACAAAAAACAAAATGAAAACCAAAAAAATTGCAACAGTTTACACATAATAAAAATTTTTTAAAAAGATTCTGTCCCCATGTACAAATAGGACAAGGAAGGAAGGAATTATAGCTCAGTAGCTTGCTGGGCATCTGCAAGGCCCTGGGTTCAAAATCCAGTACCACGAAAAAATAAAGTAAGGATAATCATTATAAGTGTGATGAATTGTAGCTGATACTGTCCTCACAGCTTGTGTGGCTTATTTTATTTTATGAGTTCCAAGTAAAGAGTATTTCTCCATTAGCTGATGGGCAGGAGGGCAGGGCTGGCTGAGGACATGAGTCCAAAATGAGGTTTACACCCTGCCCTCTCTCTTGTTCCCCAGTATGACTTCATGGAGCGCCTGGATGGAAAGGAGAAGTGGAGTGTGGTCGAGTCGCCCAGGGAACGCCGTAGCATCCAGACCCTGGTGCAGAATGAGGCCGTGTTCGTGCAGTACTTGGATGTGGGCCTGTGGCATCTAGCCTTCTACAATGATGGCAAGGACAAGGAGATGGTTTCCTTCAATACAGTCGTCTTAGGTAGGCTTGGGGTCCCTGAGGGGAAGCTCTGTAAAGGGTGGGATGGAAATGATGGAGGCTCTCTGTGGAGGACTCAGTGTCTATTGCAAGTGAAGCCCAGACCAGTATCTTGCATAGTCTCTGCAGATCTGCCCACTTGGCTCTGACTGCATTAGGAACTCCATGCAAACCTGCAAGAGTCACTACTTGGCCTGAGGATCCTCACAAGTGTCTGAATCAGACAACGGGGGGCCACACACTAGGCATCCAAACTGAGTATGATAGTTGCTTTTCTATTGCTGTAACAAAACACCATGACAAAGGCAAGTTATAGAAAGAAGGGTTTCTTTTAGGCTTACGGTTCCATAGGGATAAGAGTCCTTTGACACCACAGCAGGGAAATGTGAAACCAGGCAAGCATGGCAACTGGAGCTGGAAGCTAAAAGCTGAGGGTTTGCATCTCCAATAGCAAACTGGAAGTAGAAAGGGTGAACTCCAAAGGGCACAAGTCTTTGATTACCTCAAAGTCTATTCTCAGTGGCATACTTCCTCAGCAAGACCTATATATAAGTCAAGCAAGCCTCCCCATATAGCATCAACTATGGACTATTTATTCAGATGCCCATACTTTGAAGGACACTTCATTCAAATCACATTGAGCATATAGCTGGGCTTATAAATGCCTCCCAGGCTGGAGAGATGGCTCAGAGGTTAAGAGCACTGGCTGTTCTTCCAAAGGTCCTGAGTTCAATTCCCAGCAACCACATGGTGGCTCACAGCCATCTACATTGAGATCTGCTGCCTGGGCCTATATGTAGAGCAAATACTGTATACATAATAAATAAATAAATGTTTTTAAAAAAGAGCTCCCCTGAAAATGGAATATTAAAAAAAAAGCTGTCTCTTGAGCAGATTTCATTTAAAAAAAATAAAATAAATGCCTCCCTTTCTATCTTATAAAACAGCTGAGGCCAATGTCACCTCCCAGGCTCCTGTAGGAATAAAGAAAGCTTTTTTTTTTTTTTTTAATTTCTAAGTATATAGCAGAGCCAAGAAACACTGGCCATTCATATCAGCCCTAACCTCTTAAAAATTGAGAATATGTCAAAATAAAAAAGATTTTTTCTTTTTAACTTAAAAATAAATCAGGGAAGAGATACCGACGTTTTAAGTTATATATTTATTCCCAAGTAGGCAAACCTCAATATGCTTTAATTCAATGCTTGTTACTTTGGACCTGTTTTAGGACTGTTTTTCATAATATATGAAGATAAAAGCTAAGGTTTAATCCAAAATTGCCTCTGCCCAGTGCTTATAAACCCCTGAAAGGGTGATTACTTTTAAAGAATCATGTTTTCTAGAAAACTCTCAGAATTTTAATGTCAAAAGGAGCCATAGTCACCATCCATGAGATTATGAGTTTTCATCTCCAGCCAAGAATAACTGATCCGCAATGAAGCTCCATGAGCCAGCAGGTGGCTGTGCCATTCCACTAGGGAATAAACTGAGCTATGTGAAGCTAACTGAGGCCTCGGGCTTCCAAGACATGGGAATGGCATCTTGCCACAGCGTCACGTCACCCCAATCACTTTTAACTGTGGATTCAAGATTCACTGGAGAGGTCGATAGTTAGTGACTTCATGAAGAAAGGGCCTGCCTGGGATAGCATGTCCAAGTCTCATTTTCTCTTTTCCACATTGAAGCCAAGTGAGCTGCCTGGGCCTCGCCTGCCTCACATCCCAAAGGCTAATGTGAGGATCACCATGAATGAACTACCTCTGGCCTGCAGCCAGAAGTCAGTAGTGAGGGCCTGTGACTTTAGGAAAGTGCCTTGAAACATTGCTAACGTACTTGCTATGTTGTAGAACTTGTCTTTGGGCTCTCAAAGGGTTTTTTTTCCCCCAAGGAATTTTCTGCTCTTAGAAAGGTCTATGTAATCCATCCTGAATGTCAGGCTACAATTTTTTGTTACTGACCACTTCAGAATTGTATAAAATCTCAGAGTTTGGGCAGTGACCATAGGTCTAAGGTTGGCCCTCATTCCTTGGCTAATGAAAAATGGGCCCTCCCAAGGCTAGCCAAATGCTCAAGAGTAGGAGTTCGCATACTGTAGCCCAGGGGCCGAATCTGGCCCACTGCCTGTTTTTATAAATAAAGTTTTATTGGCACACAGCCACATTCGTCTGTTTGCATGTTGTGTGTGGCAGCTTTCCCACTGTTACAGCAGAGCTGAGTGTTGCAACAGGGACCATATGGCCCACAGAGCCTAAATAGTTACTATCTGTCCCTTCACAGGGAAAGTTTGCCAACCTATGCTCCAAAGCCATGTCATAACTTAGTCTACTGAAAGTCATAGAGGAAGTTCTCAGCAGATGGGAAATCTTTAGGGTGATGTTAGGCCCCAACAGCAGAGAGAAGTAGAACAGCAGAGAGTAACTCACCAAAGGAAGGGACAAGAAACATATCTGGGACTAGAGAACATGATGAGAAATGACTTCATTTTCAGCACCTGGTATCTAAATTCTGAGGGTTCATGACAGAGCAGGCAGTGGACAGCAGCTGGCTTGGTTGGGAGGCTTAGAGAGATGATCACCACAGCAGTAACAAAGTGCCCGGTGGCTTACTCACCTCTGTTGTGCACCATTGGTGTCCTTCAGCTCACCCAACCCACAGACTAGCCATAGTGATAGGGAAAGCCACTGGCTCTCTGTCCTTTGGAAGTGGAGGATGGCAAGGCTAAGAGGATGGCAAAAGTCTCACCCAAAGTCACAAGACCAGTGAGGTAAAGTCAGAACACAGACTTCCCACAGCTGTGCTCTTAATCGTGAATTTCTTTGGGTTGTAGCCAAATGTATTCCCCTGAACCACCAGCTTTTTGGGGGGCCCGGTGGCCTTATAAAAGCATCTGCCCCCATTTTCTTATCCTGTGTGGACACAGACAGGTAGGGTGAAGATCACCTCCACCCCAAACCATTACCTTCCCTGCCTGTCAAAGTTGGAAATAGCAATTCTCCCCAGAGGCTCCCTCTCATCAGTACTGTAGCTCAGAGGGAGAGAGAGTCAACGGTAATCAGCCTAATAGTTGGGCAGACATATTGATAGAGCAATGATAGCAATTGGCCTGAACATGGGAAAAGAGCAGGGTTTTATTTGGTCCGGAAGTTCTTTCCCACACAACATATCATCAGAACATCCTCCATGAAAACCTCAGCAATGGGAAACCGAGGGAAAGTGTCAGACCAGTGTCAGATGATCTCACTAAATATATCCATGACGCAAGACTCTGCCGTCTTCTCCTGAGATGCAGCCTGGCTTGCAGGAATGAGCATCCTCCTGGGAACCACAGTATTCTAGAAGCTCAGTGTGAGCCTCCACAGTGTACAACCCCAGTTCCTGGAGCTGGGAAGAGCTCAGTGGTGGAGTACCTGCCAGGCATGTGCAAGGCCCTGGTTTCAAATCTCACATGCTACAAACAACAACAATAACAAAAACCCTCCATGAATTCCTTGGCGTGCTTTCAACTCCACTGTTTCTTCCACATGATAATTCAAACCATGTTGATTCAAAGATAGTAATCATGTGTAATTGGAAAGGGGACTGAAAAGGGCAGGTCTTTTATAGGTTAGCGTCTCTGTGTGGGTTCTTCCACCCTCAAAAACTATTTTTAAAAAATGCTTCAAATATAAGACTGCAGGAAAAGTAAAGAAAATGTCCAGTAGCCTCCAGTACGGTTTCCTTCCATGCTATACTCTCTCCCCTCGAAAGAATGTGTACATGGGGCTGGAGAGATGGCTCAGAGGTTAAGAGCACTGGCTGTTCTTCCAAAGGTCCTGAGTTCAACTCCCAGCAACCACATGGTGGCTCACAACCATCTACATTGAGATCTGGTGCCCTCTTCTGGAGTGAATGTGTACGTGCCGGCAGAACACTGTATACACAATAAATAAATAATCTTAAAAAAAAAAAAAAGAATGTGTACATGCATGCAAGAGCACGCTTCTGTGACTGCTCACCAAGCGCTCACTATACAGACACTGAAAACCTTGGAGGCCAATGGCATCTGACTTCATCCTGAATTCGGAGAGGGAAGTGCTTGGGGAAAAAAAAAAAAGATAGGTGCCAGTAAAAGAAATAACAGGAACAACAGAGACACCAAACTCACACTGAGCAAAGGGAGGGAAGAAGCCACTGGGATGCTGAATGACGTCTAAGCACAGACATGAGAATAAATGTCAGACAGGCATAGTGGCGCACGCCTTTAATCCCACCACTAAAGAGGTAGAGGCAGGTACATCTCTGTGAGTTCAAGGCCAGTCTGGTCTACAAAGTCCAGGACAGCCAGGGCTACACAAAGAAACCCTGTCTCAAAAAAACCAAAAAATAACTGTCCCAAGTTGGGACCTTGAGACAAGTAGAGAGCATACAAGAACCTCTGTCCCCTTATACAGAAACATGGTGGCAAGGAGCTTCCTAGCCCCTTACTGCTTTAGGCCTGAAGATACAAAGTTGGGAACTGGGAACACTAGACCTGGAGTGATCCAGTTCTACCAAAATACCAAGCCACCTATGATTCAGTGAGACGCAGTCCCCACCTCACTGTGGGAATAGCTTCCAAAACTATAGGCTAAGTGATGGGTTCCTCTGTTTAGAATGTTCCCGTGTTTCCAGTAGCCCCAGAACAAGATCCAACTTGCCTGGTTGGCAACTGTGGGGTCCTGGATAGTCTTCCCCCACTCCAACCCCCTGCCTAGATTTCTCCAAACTGGTATCACTCTGCTTTTGGCTCACCATCTCCAGCCATGCTAGATTCAGTCCACATCTCCTCCATCTCAGAGCCTTTGCATAACGTGTTCCACATACCTGGAATTCTCTTCCTACAGTTCCTCATCAGCCTGTTACAGTTCGTCCTTCCGTGGCACCATATGACAGAGAGAGCCTCACCTCACCCACCCCCGTAAGGGACTCCCTTCTGTTACCCCCTGAGTATCCTATTCTCTGCAAAGAACTTACTGTGATTTTTACTTATTTCTTTTACTGGGGGAGTCGAAGTTTCTTACATTCTTACAAGAATGAGATGCTTGTACAAGGCAGAACAAGCACAGACTAATTGATGTTCATGGAAGATAAGGCCCACAAAAATTAAGTTTAAAAGACCGTTGCAGGGGGCTGTAGAGAAGACTCAGAGGTCAAGTATTATGGGGGTAGAGACTGTATAATTCTACAAGTGCACTCCAGTTCCTTGCATGTAATAGGTCCTCAGTTAATACACTGTACCCTATGTTGAGACTGACAAGTCTGAGATCTTACCCTAAGTATAAGCTAACACATTAGCCTGTCAATGATTCCCAGGTGTCCCCAGAAGACATTAGGCTGCAGGGTGGGTTGGGGAGATGGCTCAGCCAATAAAGCACTTGCCGTGCAAGCATGAGGATGTGAGTTCAATTCCTAACATCCACATAAAACTCCAAGTATGATGGTGTCCCCCTGTCATCTAAGTGCTGAGTCTCAGGGATTCCTGCAGCTTGCTGGCTAGCCAGTCTAGCGATTTCACCAAGCTCACAGTTCATTGAGAGAAAACTATAAGGTGAGAAGCAATAGAAGACACCTAACACTGATATGCACCCACCACATGCACATACATGCTCATGTATGCACCCCGCACGCATATGCACACAAGATGGGGCATATACAATGGATTTCTATAGTAAGAGTAGTGCAGATTCCAAACCCCAGTGTTCCCAGGGTATCAGGGAGAGGGCCTGGTTATCCTCCACATACAGAGTGTTGCCTTGCATGAGAAAACCCTTAAGCTTGCAGAGGCTGGGCGTCAGCCAGGTAGTAACCCCGCTTATTTTTGCTCCAGAGAAAGGCATTGTCTATTAATCCTAGTGATCTTGCCCTTTACTCTGGAGAGATATTTCCTTTGTCTGCCTAGGCCAAACATAGACAGCCTTGAAAAGATGCTGTGGAATATTCCAGAATACCCCTGACAGTATCAGCCTCTGGTCCAAGACATAGAAACAGGAAAAACACAGACAAAACAGTCCTTCCACCCTCCATGAAATGTCTGACTTTTGTATCTGCAGAAACACCCAATGTCCTTTGAATAAATGATGAGCTCACGAAACACACAGGTGCCTTTGCATGCTTCTCAGCCCTTTAAAGAGCTCTCCCGAAGGAGCTGCAGCTGGGCTGTGAACTACTAGACATCGGGAAAACTAGCTCTATAGTTTTTTATGGAGATTTGGAAAAGAAAAGGAAAGCAAATCCACTTGTTTAGTTTCCTCAGAGTGCCAGAAACCAAGAACAGCTTGGTTCCAGAAGAACAGGGCTAAGAATGCACGGGGTGAGTGCTCAGTACAGGGAAGGAGTGTGTGAGGAACGAGGCTACACACATACACACACACACACACACACACACACACACACACACACACACACACCGGGCATCTCTCATGTGACTTCCTCATGGTAATCCATCATCAATTCACCACCCTCCTTTCCTGGGGTTGGATGGTGTCATACACCAGGCCAGTTGGCTTGTATATTTTCTCTTTACCATCTTAGACGTTTGGAATCTGAAAGCTTAAATGTGTTTGGTTTTTAATTTAAAGCAAAAATGATTATTTTGAACGAACACATCCATTTCTGTGTCCATCTGAATCAACATGAAACAGCTCAAAAAATGATCCCTTGGGAGATGTAGTGAGTGTACGAGGAGAAGGCAAGCCGTGAATGAGATGCTTGTACAAGGCAGAACAAACACAGACTAAGTGATGTTCATGGAAGATAAGGGCCACAAAAAATAAGTTTAAAAGACCATTGCAGGGGGCTGTAGAGAAGGCTCAGAGGTCAAGAGGTCTGGCTGTTCTTCTAGAAGACCCAGGCTCAAAGCCCATCACCTATATGGCAGCTCACAAACATCTATCACTCCAGTCCCAGAGCATCTAACTCCTTCTTCTGGCCTCAGAGGACACTGCGTACACATGGTACACAGACATGCATGCACACAAATCACCGATACACATAAAAGTTTAAAAAAAAAAAAACTTTGTAGAACCCAAAACCTGCTTCTTGCAGAACCGTGAAACATGCAGAGGTGAATATAAAACTCAAGAATAGCCACACATCACTTACGATAGGGACATACTCAAGAACTGTTTCATTTCACTCTGACATATACATCACGAAGCTCTCAGACAAGCTGAGAAGACTGCGGAAGCACTGACCCACGCTGCCATATATGTTGTCTAGCACCGAACAGACATTTCACGCAGCTTATAACTGTGTTTGGAGTTTTCTTATATGATAGCCCTAAAAGCAGAAAACATTTTTTTGCAACACAAGCCTGCAATTAGGAACGCCTGTCTGACCCTCTACACCTAAGGCTAGAATCTTAGATCCCATATTTCTAGCCAGAGGTTGAATTAGTGGAGTTACTTCAGAGTGAAGGCATGCCAGACAGGTGGTGGGGGGCATAGTGCCTACAACCTTGTCAATATTCTGATGATTTGGAAACTTCCAAAGTATTTAAATCCAAATAGATAGTTTCACCCCCCCACACCAAATAAATAAATAAATAAATAAACAAATAAATAAATAAATAAATAAGTAAGTAAGTAAGTAAATAAATAAATAAATAAAATAAGCAAAAGAGAGCTGGAGAGGTGCATCAGCAGTTAAGAGCACCTGTTGCTCTTTCAGAGGACCTGGGTTTGGTTCCCAGCACCCACATTGTGGCTGACAACGGCCTCTAACTCCAGTTTCAGAAAATCCAACACCCTCTCCTGGTTCTCATGGGTACTACATGCTTACAGTACACTGACATACAAGCAGGCAAAATACTCATACACATAAAATATAAATAGATCTTAATGAAATAAAAAGAATAAAAGCCATGTCGTAATCTCCCTGCGGCCCTGTGTGGGTTAGCGCTGGCAGAGAGGGTGGTAGTTACCTCTACGCTTCGCTCACATTGCCCTTGGCTCCACCTCCCCTGGTCTCTTACTTCACTCACTCTTGGTCCTCACCAGCCGCTTTTGGGTCTTTGCCAGTGGCAGGTGACTGCTTACTAAATGACTGCACAAGAATAGAGGAGGATGTCATTGCTCAATGTCTCTCTTTCAGATTCAGTGCAAGACTGTCCACGTAACTGCCACGGGAATGGGGAATGCGTGTCCGGACTGTGTCACTGTTTCCCAGGATTCCTGGGTGCAGACTGCGCTAAAGGTACGTGTCACCGTTTCTCTGCAGCGGGTGAGAGAAGGAGCACCCTGGTTGCCTTCCCAATAAGTTTTGCGCACCAGGACTCTGTAAACCTACGCATGCGCAAAGGCCAGGTTCCCCCTTTGGCAAGGAGCGTGTTTTGATCTATAACCAGCAGCCAGTATGCCTATAGGAGTAAAGGCAGTCAGCCCTTGGCACTGAGGTGTGCTGAGAAGAAAGATTTGCTAAAAATGAGATGGTGGGATTTCCTGTAAAAGCAGAAGTGAATTACCATCACTCCTTTCTTATAATCATTAGCTTCTATGTAATGGAAGATTAAGCATCTCAGGGTTAGTAAATTTCATTCATTTTGGCCAGCTACACTCTTAATCTAGGAAGTGCTATTTATCTTCATGGAATTGGTTTTAAATTGTATTATTAATTTCTCTAGACTGCTTTGCAAAGAATGGCTGGGGCCTTGGGATTCTTGGGGGAAAAGGTAATTTAAAAAAGAAAATGACTCTCTAAAGAACAAGGAATTTAGGAGCTGCACACCTGGCTGTAAGAGACCTTCAGTGTGACCTTGATGTGGCTGACAGGGTCGAGTATAGTTGGGGGCACAAATACACACACACACACACACACACACACACACACACACACACACCCAGAAGGACACAAATATGTTCACAAAGTATTGCATTGATCTTTTCTCTTTCTTTTGTCTAAAATATGAGGTACTGACTGCAACACAGGGTGCCCACCTGCCAACAGGAAAGTGTGGAAAACAGTAATAGGACATTAAGAGACCTCTCTTAGCTTGGCTTTTCCATTCTGAACTCTGTCCTTGCACATCTCTGCCCCTTTGCGATCTTGTCCAAGTCAGTCAGCATTTCTGAACTTTAGTTTCCTTATCTAGGAAAGGGGCTTGACCTCAGAAGCTCAATTTGAGTAGTGTAAGATACATACAAAATGGAGCTCTAGTAAGCACATAGTACTAAATACTAACACAGCACTAAGTAGTACTAGGACTAAGGGGTCTTAGTAGAGTACATTGTAAGGTACCAAAGGGATTGGTTTTTGTTGCTCATTTATATTTTAATTTATTTATATTTTAAATCCTCTTTTCACCACCTTTACTTGTATTTCACTAAAAGTTATCTGCCTTGACATTAATCCTCAGTAAAGCTGCTCCATGCTAAATAATGCCTTTCCTTTGTCCAATCCTCAAAGCTCTTGCTCTAAAAAATAATATCTCGGTACTCTCCATAGCTTTAAGATTTGAGATTTGCATCTGATGAGTACTCAGCGTTAAGTGAATGAAACTTTTATATCCTTAAAGCCCTGGCATTGGTGGCCATTCCTGTGACATTCATTTCTAAGACATTTTGGTCCGTTCCACAACACACTTATCAGATATGGAAAGCTAAGAAACATGGACCCTGTGAACAGTTTCCTTAGCTGTCTTTCAGCACAGTACACTTGTGTCCCAAGACACAGGGACACACCACAAGGAGAATAACAGACTGTCAGCTCTTTGCAGTGCTAGCTCCAAGGGGTACAGTGGGGGCAGAGGTTGACCTTGCCCTACTGTGTGGAGTGCTTTTCCTAGTGAAGGCTGGAAGGAAGGCAGACCTCAGTATCACCTGAATGGCTTTTCTTGTGTAATCTAATTTTCCCGGGAGTGAAGGCATTAATGAGAGGAAGGGACTGAGTTGCCCTTTTATATGTGGCTGCAAATGGGCTGAACACTCAGCCACGCGGGCTATGAGCTGTAAATGCGTATTAACACTGACACACATCAATGTATTATTAATCCCAAAAACCATGTGTGCTCTGACTGCACATCCAGTTACTGGCCTTTCAGACCCACGTACTCAGCCATTTAAGGACTCTCCACTTCGAATCCATTTGCAAATGCGTGTCCATTCTGCATTATGGATCTGTAATGGAGTGTGCATTTGGCTGCTAAAAAGGACTCCTGGTGTGTGTTTTGCACTCGTCACCTGTACTGTGGTTCGGTGCACCCGCCAGGCACACATTAGCTGTAGTATATAATTGATTCTTGTGAAACAAATATTGAGTGGCTGTTCAGAGGAGTTATTCCTTCCTACTCAATGGCTGTTCCTGAAATCAGGCTTTGAACTTGTATGCATATTTTAATTTAACTATTGATGCATATGATGGGTAAAATTGAGGCACTTAAAGAATGAAATTGCCTTCTGCTGTATCCCTCATTTATTGTAGGCAAAGTTGGTGTAAGACTATGGGAAGCAAGTACCTGCCTCTCTGCCTTAAAGGTGCTTCTCCCTCTGTGTTTTTTAAGTGGCCTCAGGTCAAATTGCTTTGCTATGAACCATGTATTCTCTCTTCTGATTCTAAGCCCTCTTTTCCCAAAGTTTGATCTTCAGTGTATCTACTGGGTTTTGCCATCAGGACTTTTACTAACTTACTTTTAAATCAATTCATTATGTGTACATAGATATATTTCTTTTTTAAAAGAACAATGTCAAAAGAAAAAGGGAAGAAAGGCTAGAATTGGTTCTCATTCATATGAAATGTGAATATCCCTTTAAAAATAACCAGAGACTTGCCAGGCAGTGGTGGCACATGCCTTTAATCCCAGCATTCAGTAGGCTGAGGAAGGCAGATCCCTGAGTTCAAGGCTAGCCTGGTCTACAGAGCAAGTTCAAGGACACCCAGGATATACAGAGAAACCTGTCTCAAAAAAATACTATATATATATATATATGTATATATATACACATGCATATACCAATATATATAAAACATATATACATATATATGTATATGTGCCTATATATATATATATATATATATTCTTCCCCCTGCCAGAAGGAGAATTTGCCATGTTATCTGGCATAATTTCTATCACATCCAAGCAACCTGGTATGTGTCTAAGAGACAAAAATATAGATTACCTCACACTGTTCACTCCATGTATATATACTCATTAAGAACCCAGCATCAAGGGCTGGGACTGTAGCATAGAGTGATTGTCTCTCACATGCATTCATGAGATACACGAGTCCCTGTGTTCAATCCCCAGGACTCCAAAACAAGAATTCAACAGTAGACCTGAGTGTCCACACAAAGCCTGATTCTTTGAAAAATCCAAGTTTAAGTACCTAGTGCCTCGGGCTCTGGCTCCTGAGAATGACAGAATGCCCCAAGTGTGCCCATGTGATAATAGAGTCACAAAAAGACTTCAGCTGCCTGGCCAGCTTCCAGCAGGGGAAGTCTAATCCCAGCACCTGGTGCTCATCTGATGTTAAAGCCTGCACTCCCACTACTCTCAAATACTAAGTATGTACTAGAACGATGTGCAAATTTTCAAAATATTGAATACATACTATCTCATTTGTCCACATATAAATAGTGTGACATGAGTCATATTTTTGCCTATCTTCCTCATTCCAAATTTTTAAAAGCTTCTTATGTTAAAGTCACCTTAGGAGCTGGTGAAGGTGGCACAGCGGGTAAAGGTATTTGCCAGTGAAACTGACAACCTGAGTTCAATCCCAGGGACCAACATGGTAGAATAAAAGCTGAATCCTAAGAGTTATCTTCAGACCTCCATACATGTACACACACACACACACACACACACACACACACACACACACACACACACCAGTAAATATAATTTTAAAGTTTTTATGGAACCCTGTATATGAAGACAAGTTACCAAAATAGAAGAATTTCCATACAGGGTCCCTCCCCACAAGTCTCTATAAGGTCAAAATTTTACATTTAAATTTAAAAGCCAGAAACTTAACACCCATGCAATAATTTCAACTGATTTATAGATTTCCCTCCCCCCACTTTTGCCTTTCAGACCTGGTTCAGGATCCCATCATGACCCCCTCTGTCCAGTGATTCTCAACCTGTGGGTCGCAACCCCAATGGGGATCACATATTAGATATTTTTACATGTCTAATATTTATATTATGATTCATAACAGTAGCAAAATTAAAGTTAGGAAGTACCATCAAAATAATTTTATGGATGGGTGTCACCACAGCATGAGGGACTGTATTAAAGAGTCGTACCATTAGGTTGAGAACCACTGCCTTGGTCCCCCGGTACATCTAACTCAAGAGAGTTCTTTACTCTTCTTGTATTTCGTGGACGTGACTCTTCTGAACAGCATTGCTTGGGCAATTTGTATACATCTCTCAGTTTGGTCTTGCCTGGCATATTTTGTGATTAGATTGAAGTTATGGAGTTTATATACTATGTACCCTTCAGTGTGATATATCAAAGATGAATGAAGCTCTTATTCAAATATGAAGAAATGTTAAATGTGGTTGTATGAATGTGCACATGCCTACCTTTCTCTCTTGACTTTTGCAAAAGCAAAATGGATTAACAGCCCAATTCCATTGGTATTGAACAGTCTCTCAGTGACTAGGATAAATCCCATTCACAAACAACTTTTGAGCCCAAAAAGCTGTAGCGTTAGCAGAGAGTAGCCTGGGGGTGGAGAGGAAGGTCACAGGTCTAGTAAGGGCAGCCTGAGTATGGTCCTCAGCCTCCTGCTACCCACAGCAGCATGACCCATTTCCTGGCTGTGGCCCACCATCACTTTCTTTCTTTCTGGATTAAAACCCAGCAGATGCCCCAAGCACAAGATCCTCCCTCATGAGGAATCCACAACACCTTTGCTCTTGCTCTGACAGCTGAACCCTGGATGCCTTGGATTCTGCTGGCCTGCTAGCATAGGCAGCCAGCAAACTCAGGCCCTCCTGCCAGGGGGAGAATTTGCCACGTTAGCAGGCACAATTCCCATCACATCCAAGCGACCTGGTATGTGTCCAAGTGACAGAAATACAGATTTACTCTCTTGACCTCACACTGTGCACTCCATGCCCTCAGATGTGCGGCGCAGGCAGCCATTCCTTGTCTTCTGATAAACCTGCCAGTCTGCATCAGGCATCTGAAGCTATCCTTTCGCAGAGCGTGGAGATCATCGGCACACATTTTCAGAGTGCTCATTCTGCATTCCCTACTGTCCTGGGGGCCCTCAGGGGCACTGAGGTCAAAATGGCCCTGACCTTCACTAGGAAGGAACACTGGCTGATTCTACCATGACACTCCAACTCAGTTGAGGGAACTTAACCATGCAAATGGCTACTGCATGCCCGCTAAGAGAATAGTGCTGCCTGAAGAGCAGAAATACAGGGTGTGCAAAGCAGCCCTGGGCCCTGCTTCCAGAAGCAGATAGAAAACGGGTGGCTCATTGAACCACATTGTGATGGTAATTTTGAGGGTCCAGATGTTACTAGGAGGTCAGGAAGTCTATGAAGCACAGAAAAGGTGTGTTGTAAGCAGGTGAGTCTTTCAGGATGCTTCAGCACAGCCTTGGAAATCACACTGGACAAGGAAGAAGAATAGAAAAAAATTTATCATCCCAACAGACCACACCACACAGAGGCCACATGGAAAGTAACCCCCAGAGTGAAATCAAACAGGTGGGGAAAAGAAGTTGAATCCATGGTCAAATGTATTTACTGGGGATCAGGGTAGGGTGCCAAAGCAGAAGGCATGAGGGAATTTCACTGATGCTTGATTGCTACCAGGTCCCACCAACAAAGGAAGGACAGACAGGGACCAGCTTGATCACACAGGTGCATTTTGGTAGCCTGGGCCAGGTGCTCACAGCCTGTTTGTGTAAATGTTGAACCTTCAAGAAGAGTTGACAGTTCCTAAAGTTGATTGTTGTTGTTGTTGTTGCTATTCTTGTTGTTTTGTGAGACAGAGTCTCACATAGCCCAGGCTGACCTTGAAATCTCTTCATAGCTTCGGCTAGCCTTGAATTCCTAATCCTCTTTCCTCCACCTCCTAGCTGCTAAGATTATAGGCATGCACCACCATACCTGGATGTTTTTTTAATTGAAAAATATACAGTTTAGTGAGGACTTATGAAAAGTAGCCAGTTGATGAAAGATGAAGAGAAAATGTTAGGGAAACTCCAATGAGGAGACTACCATGAAGAATGACGCTCACTGTGACACAGAAAAATCTGCTCAGATTCAGGGTTAGTTTCAGAGAGATGCCATTCATTTCCCAGTAGTTTGTACCTTTTCCTGCCAGTTGATTCTCTGGTCCAGCTATAATCTTGCATCTCACCCAAGTTATGGTCTGCCCTCCAGCTTTCCGGCCATTACTCTTCCACCTGCATCGCTCCTCTTCCTTGCCATAAAGCTGTTTGTTATGGGGCTAGGGGATCTGAGCTCCTATTGCTTTTCCTCTTATTTTACTTTTATTTCAAGGCCTTTCATTGACTTCACTTCTCCTAGACTTGTATGCAGAGTCTTCCTGCTTTTCAGAAATGAGCTGAGGCTGCAAAGATCTCAGCTGAAACTCCGGCTCCTCTAATAGCTTGTTTGAGCTGAACTGGAGGCTCCAACCCACAGTAGAACCGTAATGACTCCGAGCCATAGCTGTTAGGTAACGTGAATTTAATAGCTGTTAGAAATGACAACTCCTGCTGCCAAACAGATGTCAACGGAGCCCCAGAAATTCAACAAGCATGGGAACATAAAGGGTTTTACTTTCCACCTCTAGGGGTGAGGCTCAGCTCCTACCTAGTTCTATGGAAACTTGAAAAGAGGGAGCAAGGATCTTGCATTTCCCTCCTAACAGGCAGATGTGCCCCCACTACCCAGTCCTTCTTGACCACATTCTAGTCCTTAAATGGAGCTGTCACCATGATCATCATCCTCACTGATATTTACTGAGTTATTGCTGCGTACAGACCACCGCCCTGAGAAGCTGCATAGTTGTCAGACCCAATCAACACCAGTCCTGTTGTATACATGATGGTTGCCTTGGAGATGAAGAAAATGAGGGACTCAAGAGGCTAAGTAACTTGCCATCATTGCCCAGCTAGAAATTGTTAGCGCTGAGACTCGAACCAACAGTTGGGCCTAAACTCCTCACAGTAGACCAGCCATGAGATGAGCCTCAGAAGAGGTGAGGGATAACAAAGACGTGGTTTGTGCAGTGTATATTATTAGTATGCACTAGGGTACTGATTTTAAATCTGGTGTGATGAGGAGGTAAAGAAAGTAAACAAGTGTTTAAGGGCTTACTAAACAAAAACTGGCAAAGTCAGAGTTTGAATCCGAGGCCATTTGACACTAACCCTGGTGCTTCAGCCATGGTCCCTGAGCAGCCAGGCAGGTGACCTCACCAGCTTTCCATCATTTTGCCATCTCCACTGTTACAAGTCTCCACCCTATCCTCAGGTCCCCTTCCCTGTGTACCGGCCACCAGCATCTCCTCAGGACTTTCCTCCTCCTCACCATCCTGGAGCTCTCTCGGACCTCTTCCCAGTTGTTGCTGTTCTCCTTGAATACCCTCAATGGCTTTCATTCATTTCTTCTGCTGTTTATAGTTATGCATCACAAATGCAAGTTCCCAGGTTCCTCCCCATGCCAGGGAACTGGGTCATGGGATGGTGTGTAGGTGCCTCTTAACCAAGCTTCCGAGGGCCCTGCAGGTGCTCAGGGTCCACATTCTAATACTGAAGAACAAATATTGTAGAATGCTGCTCTTGCCCTACCCAGCCCACAAAGGCCCATGTACCACAGATTCGAGAACTTACCCATCAAAGCACAAGGGCTTTGATCATTCCTCTTTGCTCATAACTATCTGAGCTAGAAAAGTCCCATCATGCCCAGCCTTTGCTATTCAACTGATGGTCTTTTGTGGAAGGTCGGGGTCACAGATCACCACCCTCCAGAAACACTCCCACAAATAACCCTGCTGTCATTCAGAGGTAGAAAACACAAAGGATTGGGGGTGGGGGCTCTGTTGTGCTCTGCTGCTCTGTCTGGAAAGATAAGTCACTTTCTCCTGCTGACCAAAAGCAGTAACAGTTATCATTGTCCTTGATCCCAATTTGGCACCCAGGACATAGTATGTACTTGCTAAAATGTCTGGTGACTTCAAGTTAAGGGACAAAGCTGACAAAGTTAAAACACCAGTGGACATGTGACCAGTGTGAGTGCTGGAGAACACGGTGCTAATGTTAGAGTTCAGAATTCGCTAAAGAAAACAACCCAGACTTAAATAGTATGCAACTGCAAAGAGTGTTTATTTCTGCAGAAATCCAGCATGCAGGGATCACCAGTTAGGCAAACTGGCAACCCCAAGGTGAGCTCACAGACTCTTTTTAAAGACATTCAGGGGAATTCTGGGGCAGGTTAGGTAATCTTCAACATGATTGGATCATTCAAACTAAAAAATCTCAGGCAACCTTTGGAAAAAGCTCAGTTGCCTCTGGCCTAGTTAGTCAACAATCACGAGTTGATCATAAAACAGGAGGGTTATCCAAACCAGCAGTTAAGTAACTCTAAACAACCTTATCTTTCTCAAGCCAGACGGCTAAACCATCTCTGATTGGCTACCCATTTTCTGATGTTTTTCCAGCAGCTGATGAGCCCATTTCTGAGAAATGGCAATCTTAGGCCTGTTCTAACTTAACAAGAAACTGAAGCCTGTCGTGAAGTCAGCCAGGCCCATAGGTTAAGCCCTCTTTGGGGCCTAAGGGTCCTTTTGGGGTCTTAATTAGGGGTCCCTCTGGGGCCCTTCAGTAATTCATCAGAGTAATCTAGCCTGTGACAGCCAGTCAGCCTAGGCACAAGGTGCGTGGAAGGAACATGGGTAGGCTTGGGGTAGACAATACAAAGGAAGGAAAGTGCTTACAGAAAAGAGATGCCATTTACTTCACAACTCAGAATGGTGGAGTGATAAAAAGCGGAAGGTGTGCAGTTGGAATTTGCTTGATTTAACTCTGTGCTTCTTAGTTAACTGTGCCCACTTTGGACAGTCATTTAGGCTCTCTGAGCCTTGGTTTTGTCTTCTACATAATCGGGCATGGTTGCCTTGCTGGGGAATGCAAACATAAGCACGTGCAAAGTGTGTGGAAGCACGGCAGCCTGCATTACACACTCCAGAAGTTCACCCGCACAGCAAGCCCCGGATGTCAAGGAGAAAGTAAGGTGGTCATGTGTCAGCGGCAGACTTGAGGATGTGACCCTAGTGGCCGCAAGGTGAGTGTACTGTTAAGTAGGTACCCCAATTCCAGGAAGCTACAGCTCTCTAAGCCTGAAAATAAGTATTGCCAGCAGCCCAGACAGGCTGATCCTGTGACTGGCTATTCCCCATTATCTGCTTTCCTGTCTCCTGCTCGCCAAGGAGAAAGGACATGCCCTTAGCCCCTTCTGGACAGTGGGGATTTCTCCCACCACCACAGAGATACCTCCTTCACAGCAACCTTGGCAAAGAATCATTTAGCCCCTTGCACAGTGACCTCGTCCCCCCATGAAATGTGCTCAGCTCCCATTTACTCTAACTGGGTTGCTTCTGTCTCCCCCCTCTGCCACCCCTGAATGCAGATGAGTCCGGGTCATGGCTGCTGCCCCCACAATATTCTATGGCCTGTTAACGTTTAACAACCAGATCCGTCCTCTCCTCCCTCCCACCCCTGGCCTGAAGAAGCAACTGTGCAAGGATTTCTTGGCAGCTAGACCCGGGAGGAGGGGCTGGATGGAAGCAGGTGTACCCAAAACATGTTCTGCAGCAAGTGACTAAGCAGCCAGATTGAGCAAAGTCCCGTTTAAGAGACTAGTACAAGGATAATGGCTGCCACATATCAAAGATAAAGTACATCCCAGGCACCATGCAGGGCACTTCACATGAACGATGTAGTTTCGTCTCTTCACAATGTCTTCACTTCACAGCAAAGGAAACTGGATCTCAGGAAAGAGAGGCGAGGTCATTTGGGAGGTTGATTGATTTGTCTATTTTTGGCTTTTGTGAGACAGGGTCCCACTCTATAGCCCAACGTGACCTAGAATTTACTATGTAGTCAGATTTCAGACTTGTGGCAGTCCTCCTGGCTCAGCCTCCCAAGTGCTGGGGTATCTGGCCTTCACCACTATGCCCGGTTCAGGTGGTATTTGGTAAATGCCCTCTGCCACTTGATTAGTGAGTGATCCCCAAATTTGATGCCTTGTTGAATTATCTCACACCAGCTACTGGACTCTACTCACAGTTTCTAATTCAGTAAGTCTGGGACTTTGAGAGTGTGTTCATGTTCAGCTGTGGCCAGACCTTCTGGCAGGTGATCGATATACATTCAAAGCTGAGTATTATTCTGGGTCATGCTGCCCTGGAACTCAGCTGAGACTGCCCAACCAGACCAGGATCCGCCCTCCTCACCCCCACCCCCACCCCCAGTTACTTTGCTTTTGAACAAACCACAAACAGCCTTTTCTTTTGTTTTGTTTTGGTTTGGGTTTTTTTTGTTGTTTTTTTTTTTTGTTTGTTTGTTTGTTTGTTCTCTTCCTAAACTCCTTGGCTAAATAGCAGAAGAGTCTTAGAAGAGAGGGTGCTTAGTCCTGGGGAGGTGAATGAGGCCCATGGATTAGGGGAGACCCTGTTGTGTCAGAAAGAAACACAGGAAACAATCCAGTCTTTAGAAAGGATGTAAGCTGCGATTGGGGACAGTTATTCTACCCTGTAACTAGTTGGAGCAACTTTCTGCTAATGAAAACAATAGTAATAAAATAATATCTATTGATTGTTTACCATGAGCCAGATCCCACGAGCTTTATTTCATCTCTTTCCTACAAGAACTCTATAAAGTTGTCCAGAATTCTCATCTCCCTTTAAAGGTAAAATAAGCTTAAAGTGTCCAGCCACACAACTGTGGAGGGGGAAGAACAGGAAACTCAGTCTAGTTCACAGCCAGGTTCTATATGCAAAGTCCCTCCTACCAGCTGTAGAAACAGGTGAACACAGCATTCCCATGTACCTTCGGGATAGTCCCATGCTTGTGAATGGTGGAGCACAGTGAAGTTGCAAACTTATCTCAAGGCTTCAACTCCAAAAAGAAAAAGTTCAAACCACTTCTCCGTGGACTTGCAGGGCACTGGTACTTGATATATCTGCCAAAGAACTTAAATATTCATTATGTAACCAGTGCTGTTGTCACAGATACACACCCCCTACACTTTTTTTTTTTTTAAAGCAGCTTAAGTACTAATCGATTGAGAACTTTTAACTCTCAAAATGGGGGCGTCTCCATATCTCTACAGGTATTTTAAATGAATTGAATTAATCATAGGCTTAAAAGTCTCTTGCGATCTTCGTTAACTTCCCTGGGTTTAATTAAAACATCTGTGCACTTTTAATTTATCGATTCATCCAACTCATATGTCATGTTTTTAACACACCCCAGCATGCTCTGCATCATCTTTAACCCGATTTCCACTTAACTAAAGCAATTAAACTCACCCCGGATTAATTAAAGCATCCATACTTTCTCGGGCTTAAGTCAGCTTGAGCTGCTTTCCCCACATGGCTCCTGAATGTCAGAGATTTGACACACCTGATGAGTTTTTTGTCCTTCTGGTAATTCTTCCCTGAGTCGCTTTCTTGCTCAAATGTGACGTTTGACAGAACGGGAATGAGGAAGTTGGTTCTTTGGAAGCTGCCCCACCCCCAACCCCGGAGCCAGGAGCTCTGCCCCCATCTGCGAGAGGGCACCCTGTGCCTTCCTCTCATTGAGAATCCTGCTGCTCGATGCGATCGCGCGAACACACACACACACTGAATGCCTGAAGAATCTGGGCTTTTTTTTTTTTTTTTCCTCCTTAATTCCACTTTCCAACTTCCCAATTCTCTTTCTTATGCAATGCCTTTTATTGCTCTGCCCATTTTTAATAGGCGAGGAGAAGCAAAGCGCTTAGTCAATAGGATGCTATCTTGGGGAGGGCCTATGCATAGTGACACAGAATTTTTCTGATTGTTAGCTGGGATTCCCACCCCCCTCTAACTGTACTTCACAGAGCCCAACACCCCTAAGCCCTGGCAGCACTTCCAGGCTGTGAACAGCTTTTTTCATTTACTTACAGTTTAAGAAGCCTAGAATTACATCTAAGTAGTATTTGTATTTATATGTGATTGCTAAGGAATCGGAGTATCTTTTATATTGGCAAGCTATGTTATTTCTGATGCATATTTTGCACACTTTCCCATTTGTCTGTCTCTTTGTATTGATTTATAAAGTTCCTTGTGGATGTTAAATAGTAAATTTTGGTCTGTGAAACATGCTAAGATCTGTCTTCCCAATATTGCTTATGACCTGGTTTGCTTTTAGGCTGGTATCCACTGTCAAATAGAAGATTTAAATTTTATGCACTCAAACTTAATCATCCTTCCTTTGTGGTTTATCTATTACATCCCCTGAAGAAAATAAGATTACTCTCCAGTGTTTTCTAATACTTCAACTCTTTATATTGTATATAGACTTTATTTCTTGATACAGGGTACAATAAGGGCCAACTTGGTTGTGCAGCAAATGAAACGCCACCCACAAGGATGCTTACATGAAAGCTGTTTTTTTCTGACACCATGGTTTTTTGTGGTGTTTTGTTTTGTTGTCCTTAGAAGAATGTGGAGTACTGATTTGGACGTTGAGAGCCTTCGTCTCCATGACCCAAATGCTATACTGTCAATTGCTCTGGTGGGATGGGAGCATCCCTTCCTGCCCATCCTTTTTTCCTCCCACCATGCCAGTCTGTTTACAGCATTAGGTTACCTGTCCATAGTTGCTGGCCTGTTAGGAGTGAAGGCAAGCAGTGCTCACGGCATGTTGACAATTTGTGTGAGGATTTTCCAGCATATTCTCACGCCTCTTTTTCTAGAGGAGTAGTTTCAAGTGGTCATGTGGCACCAGGTACAGTGGCTCACACCTATAATCTCAACTTTCAGGGAGCTGAGTCAGAAGGGCTGCACGTTTGGGGCGAGCTTGGACTACATAGTGAGTGCTGGGCTAACCTGAGCTATACATGAGACACCCTCTCTCCAAAATCAATAACTTAACAAAAAAAATTTTAAACCAGCTTTCAAATCACTTCTAAAAGTGCATTGTGTGAGACTGCCTCGTCACATCTAATCCAGCTGACAGATGGCTGGTCAACTGTAGTCATTTTGCCTCTCCCTTCATATTAAGCCTCCCCTACAACCCCTCCATTCCCTCTGAGTAGTTTCTCCACTGAAAGTGGCAGGTAGACAGAATTTGTTTGAGTTGTTTAGGAATTAAGAAGGTGATGTGGATCTAAGAAGATATATTTAAAATTGTGAGGCAAGTTAGTATGAAAGCTGAGTTAGATATAGAACTTTTAACTCATGGAGATGGTTAGATAGTAGAATGTTAAAGTCAGGTGCCAAATACATATGGACTGGACATTGGGAATGTATGCTAAGCCATATAACTCTTATAATTGTGGCCTGTTTATTTCTGTTGTTTTGTATTGTATTTATAGTTATAAGAAAAAGAACCATTTTTTGAACTGAAAGGGAGAGCTGTTGGGGGGAAAAAAGAAATACCTTAAACTAAAAAAAAAAAAAGGAAGGGAAGAGGATGGGGGGGTTGAGGGGGAGGAGGGTGGAAGGGTGGGACTGGAGGGGGGAGTAGGGAGGGGATTGTGATTGAGATGGAACTTGAAGAAATAAAAAATAAATTATTAAAAAAAAAAACACCGATCAGTGCTTGATTCTGTAACTGCCTAACAAGTAAATAACACTGATAATTCATCTCCTCCCTCACAGAGAAGCTGGGAAGGGGAAATTCAAGCTTGATCATTAAAATGAGCTTTACACCATTTAGGTGAATCTAAATTGTGTCTTTTTTTTTTTTTTTTTTTTTTGTCATCAGCCTGTTAACTTGTCAGTCGTTAGTGGCAGCAGTAATTTATTTTTCTTCTGCGAGAGTCTTAAAGCTTCCATTTACTAGATTTAGTAAAACAGGAATAGTCAATTTGTACACACATTTTAATTAATTTGAAATAGAAGCTTGAATGCACAATGTTCTATTCCTGGAAACCTGCGGAATGAGGGAGAGACGGGAGCATAAAACATCTCACATATGGTTTCTGACCAGTCAGGACTAGCTTCCACCCACACCCAGAGAGGAGCACAAAGGGAAGTAAAAAGTTTTCTCCGTTGGAACTATCTGGCACTCTTTTTGTTATGGGGTGGTGTGTTTGCACACATGCACGTGTGTGAGAGCTGTAGCATTTTAAAAATCATATCAGCCCCTCCAGTCAGGTTAGAGATCCAGTTTGGAAGATCACGAGAGAGAGCATTCATTGCTTGTCTAGCGGGTGTCAGCTCCTCCATTGGATGCTTGATCGTGTTATCTCACTTCCCCTTCCTGTTCACTCTGAGAAGGATTTTTTTAAAGGGGATATTGAATACCCAAGAAGCTTAGTCACTGTTTCCAAATCCCACAGTTCACACCTGGAGACTAGCTGCTGAACCCGGGGCTTTCTACCACAAGAGCCTGGGCCCTTTCCACTTGGTACTTTGTGCTATTTCTTGGTGGGATATGGAGTCCAAGTAATGTTCCCGTCCAGTGTTAAAAAATAAGGATCGCCGGACATGGTGTCACATGCCTTTAATCACAGCACTCAGGAGGCAGAGGCAGGCGGACTCTGTGAGTTCAAGGCCAGCCAAGTCTATAAAGCAAGTCCAGGACAGCCAGGGCTATTACACAGAGAAACACTGTCTATAATCATCATCATCATCATCATCATCATCATCATCATCATTATGTAATCACAAAAACCAAAATAAAATACAAGTAGCTGTTTACACCAGAGCTTCCCAGTTCCCATTCAGCTTCTCTAGCATGGACAAGTCTGAGCCACACATATTTATTTTGGTTTGAGTTGTGTCTGAGAAGCAATTACAGGGAGGAGTTTCTGGCTTTTCTTGCTGCAAACCCAGGGACCACTAATGGGTGTCATTCTTTGTTCTGGTAGCAGTGAATTCCTCAAGTGTCTCTCTTCTAATCAGCGCTTCTGTACTCTTTAAAGTGGTATCAGGCACGCCTCCGAGTGCCCTGCTGTCCAGCAAACATCAGCGTCCTGCATTTCTGATCACGGTCCCAGCGAGCTTGTGTCAAACAAATTGAGAAAAGGCTCCATTTGGGAACACCGTGACCTGACTCCTCTCCACTTTTTCCCTAAGTAATTTAAGTAGGTCACATTTTAAACTTGATTTGCCAGGCATCTAATTTCATACAAAACCAGTTCTTATTTTCCAGACAGTTCAATTCTTTTCCCACCACTTGGAGTTTGTATAAAAGAAAAAGGAGAGAATAATCCTTCCTTTTATCAACTAACATAGGCAGTAATAATTCGCTTCCCTTCCCAACCTTGTGGGAGTAAGAAAGCTGCAGTGGTGGTGATTTGAGGACACTTACTCTGTCATCCATCCATGTAGCCCGTCAGATGTACAGTATGCAGATCAGGAACCGTTTTGGAAGACTATACATCGCATAGGTGCGTTTCTCACTGTTGCTCATGTCAGGAGGGTGGATGTGGGGGTAAGTAAGGTTGCATATTCTGGTCTTCCTTCTGGCCATCCTCCCATGTGACCCAGATCAAAAATGACAAGTGGGCTTTCTCTTGAACACCACCAGCTCACCCTCCTTGCAGGTCTTAGACTGGGTGTTTCGGTGGTTTTTGGGTTCTTCTAGGCTCAGAATGCCATGATCCATTAGTGATGTCCGAAGGATTACAAAAGAAGGGATAATAGTCCACTCAAGCACATTTGCATCCCTGACCTTGAGTTTAGCATGAATCCCATAGATAAACCGATGTGGAGAGAACTTACTTTGGCTCCAAATCTCTCTCAAGACCTCCAGAAAGGCCACTGTTTCTCTTGCTAGCTCATGTTTTCATGGTCCCTGTTTGGGGTTCCAAACTCTTTCCTCGACCCTCTCTGAGACAATCAGCTTGTATCTCTAGAAACTACAGAATCCCCTGCTTAT
>CAJQZJ010032904.1:2564856-2583249 GCA_907164525.1 Lophiomys imhausi
GAGACAATCAGCTTGTATCTCTAGAAACTACAGAATCCCCTGCTTATCATCCAAAGTGTACAAAGCACGCACCCTCTGTTTAGAAAGGTTCATCTGAATTCTGTGTCTTTGATGTCATTTGAACTCATCCCTCCCTAGGTACTTCATAAAGAAAAGAATTTTGGAAATAATATCCCCAACACTTTCAACAACTACCCTCCTATAAAGTATTTGGGAAGATAATATCTCGTCAATCACACGCCAACTATTGAGATGTTTTATTTCAAATAAGTTTGAAATCGAGGGGAAATTCATTGTGTTTGCAGCATGAGGCCTATTTAAGTCATTGCTCTTTGTCTGTCAATAATATACGCTTTGGTGCTTTCCCGTAAATCCTTGGATATTAAGAATGCAGGAGAGGTGTTTATTCAAGCCAGTCAACAGTATAGAACTCAGCACTGACACGACATCATCTTTGGTGAGCGCCGTGCCTGGTCTCCAGAGGCTCACCATGTCCCTGGAAAAGTCAGACAACTCACAAAGGGAAGTCAATGATTGTACCATGACCACAGAAGGGATGAGGAAAACAGGGAGAGCAGTGGACTAAGAGGTAATCTGAGCCACTCTGCTCTGGAATAGTGAGGTGGCCTAGTTTTGTATGTATGCACCATCCGTGAAGAATTCTCAGAACCTGGGTTTAAAATTACAGACACCACCAGTAGCCATTGAAGTACCCACATGGGTCATATCTGAAGGTCTCTTCCTGAAAGCCTGGGTCATAAGCAGGGCAGCCAGAGAAACATTCCCTTTAGAAGACGAATTGGAAATGAAGGTTTGTTGCAAATCACTGACAACGTGGGAATTCTAAATACTGAAGGAGCCCTCTAAAATTCCCTTTAAATAAACTTTGAAAGTCGGAAGTGGCCCAATGAAGGCCAGTGGAATCTAGTGGTAATGGCATCCCAGCCAGCCCCCACAGACTTTTCAACCTTCACCCCATAAGCAAAAGCAACAGGTAGAGATTGCTCCAGGTGGATGCCTTTGGCCTACCTTGCTCCTTCTCTTGTTTTGTTTTTTTAATAAGCCAGGCTTGTTTTTTCTTTGTAATTTAATGCATGTATTCTTCTTTCGAATAGATATGCTTGTTTTTTCTCAAACAGAGGTAGAGAGAGATTCATTGGCTCAAATGTGTCCAGAACAGGAAGCAACTTATCTGAGGATAAAATAATAAGTAAAATACACCCAGACTCCCAGGGCCAGAAGCATCTAGAACACTCTGGCTTTCTTAGAGCATAGCTGTAGAGCCTGTGAACCTGTGTTCCAGTCAGGTTCCCCCTCCCCCTGCTCATGATCGTCCTCACAACAGAATGATAACTAACATCACCAGTCTGAGCCTCTGGGGCATGTGGAATCCTGATCATAGCTGCCCCTCCTGGGGTGGTTCTAATCATTAAGTCGGGAAGTGCATAGCACAAGGCTCTGCTGTAGCTGGCCACGCGTGGGCAGGAGTCGCTGACAGCAAGGGCACTTTCAGCGTTTTTTGTACTCGAAGGTGACTATGCACCTCCGTGGCTAAGTCCTCAGCCTACGCGGTTTGTATTTGAAGCTGTGATGCCAGACAGAGACACAGCCCTTCAGGTGTCACTCCCCTGTGACCTGGTATTCTCTTTGATTTTTTTTTTTTTTCCTCAAGCTGCCTGCCCCGTCCTGTGCAGCGGGAATGGACAGTACTCCAAAGGAACGTGCCAGTGCTACAGTGGCTGGAAAGGTGCTGAGTGCGACGTCCCCATGAACCAGTGTATCGATCCCTCCTGTGGGGGTCACGGCTCTTGCATTGATGGGAACTGCGTGTGCGCTGCTGGCTACAAGGGCGAGCACTGTGAGGAAGGTAAGCAGCTCAGCTGCAGGGGAACTGTGCAGGGGCAGGGGGAAACCCAGGATCGGGGGGCCCCTTGAGTTGCAAAGAAAAACCTCACTCAGCATTTCGCACCCAAAACTTCAAACCTCTGGGCTTTGGTAAATTTCTTTAGTTGTAGAATATTAAAGGCTGTGGGGATGGTTCTGGAAGGAATGCTTCTGCTTTACTCTGATTTACAGACATTGGCTACTTTTTTCTCTTCCTCCTTGTGTTTTTCTCTTTCAATTGCTCTCTGGTCTGTCTTGTCTGTCTGTCTATCCTCTCTTTCCTCTACTCTTCCTCTTCTTAGCCTCTTCCTTAGATGGGAAGTTTAGGGGAAACTAACCTCTCTTCCCCAGATCTTTTTGAAAGCATTTATTTATTTGTGTGTGCGCTCTCACACAACACACACAAAATGTTCAAGTGGCTGTCAGAGTTCAGCTTGCAGTAGTCAGTTCTCTTCTTTTACCATGCGTGTTCTGGGGATTAAACTTAAATCAGCTTTGGCATTGAGCAACGCTGCCTGCTGTGCCATCTTGCCAGGTCGCCTGCCCCAAATCTAATACCCTCTTTCCTCCAGACTCACTTAAAGTCCTCTAATTTAGAATTTCTGGAACTGTCTAGAGAAACAAAACAAGGATGCCTAAGCCCTCCTCTCGCCCTCAAAACTAGCTTCTTGACGTTGTTATGATTTGGTTCCTGGTTTCTCTCTTCTTGGTAATCTAAGGCCCATGCACATCTCTGTAAATATTTCAACAAAACCTCCTATCCTCAGAGAGCAGGCAGGCTTGAAAGCCTGAGGATGTAGACATGTAGGTCGTTTGGAGACCCCGCCCACAGCAAATCAGAGGAACAAAGCTGAGCAGTGAGAGCCTAGACTTGGTGCAGCCCTAACCAATCATTGCAGCCCTCCCTCACCACAGAGTCAAGGCAATGACTTATCCTTAGACATCCCCTGTAGGCTTCCTTTGTAAAAATCCCCCATTTCATTGTGTCTACAACCGTGGCCTCAAAAGCATCAGCTTCTATAACATTGTTCTTCTACAATTTTTCAATATATCAGTGATAATATCCTTAATGTCACCAAGAAGTCTGACCCTCTGGACCTCCCCTTGCTATATATTTTTCCCTCTATTATGAAAGGAAGCCTCCCTGTGGTTTTTTTTTTTTAATCATATAACCAAATTGGCAGTTGGGGTGGACGAAACACTGATTTTAATAACCCTGATGGAAAAGTTAAAATTCCTAAATATGAATGGATTACAAGAGGCAAAGCCGCATTTTCTGAAGACATAGGAGAGGTCAAAAATATGACAGGAAAGGTTAAAACAAGTTTCTATGTACACTGCTGGGCAGTAGCAAAGTACAGTGACAAGGTATTGCCAGTCTTTAGGGGTAGGGGGTCTCTCTAGGAAAGGTGGTGTATAAGTGCAAAGTCAAGCAGTTCCTCGACTTTCTCACTCTCCCAGGCAGTCTTATGTAAATGTTCAGAATGAATCAACCACACAATGAAACAAGTAAGCCACATGGAATGTGTAGAAGGATGTAGTCCCCCCTATTGATTCTCCCAAAAGAATGAAGGGAGGTGGTGCACACACTGTTTTCAAAAGAGGAAATGGAGTCAGAACATCTGAATCAGCACTTTTTCTTCCATTTAGCATTTTATTTCTGATATTCACCACAGTCATAATGTTCAAATGCTTTACCCGAAATGGCCATAGCAATGAAATCAAGAGTTGCCATTCTCTGTCTTTGCTGCATAAACGCTGTTGTGAACAAATTTGTACAAGAAAATGAAAGGATGTCTTCTTAAGATGCAGCATGACAATGTCTAGGGAAGTGGGAAGGAGACGAGAGAGGAACTGACAGGTTAGTTTAAGTTGGCCATGTTCTCCCGTCAGTTTCATGGTTGAGTCATTTTTCAACGACATTTAACTTCATAAATGTAATTCATGGTTCTTCAGGGGGTTCATAGCATGTATTGTTTGTAAAACTCTTTTGACCTCCTTTGCCATCCTTGGGGATAGAAACGGCATTCACAACCCTTTTTGTCTAATATACAGAGGACCCCAGACCAAATGAGTTCTAATGATTTCAGCAACCAGGAGCTAGTGTTTCAAGGGACAGGATATTTAACTGAGCAAGACCAGTGTCCTCCTTTTAACTGTTTCTATTTATAAAGCTTTGTGAAACCACAGAGTCTCTCCTGCAAGATAAATGCTCTAAAACACGGCCAAAAGACCATCTGATGGAATTAGAACCAAATTTAAAATTCACAGTAAAACCATTCCCCCTTAAAATTTGAATTTGGTTATTCCATCAGCCACTGTAATTACAGAGCACAGAGGGCATATTTACTGATACCACTGACCAGAGAAATGTTGGCTCATATTTCTAGATACTATAAATGGCCTTTTTTTTATGACATTCTAGTACTACAGTAATAAATCTCTGTGGGCTTTCCTCCTTTCTTCTTACCATAATTCAGGACAGAGAAAGGAACTCTGGCAGAAAAATCCTCTTCTCCTCTCTCTCTCTCTCTCTCTCTCTCTCTCTCTTTCTCTGTGTGTGTGTGTGTGTGTGTGTATACATATATGTGTGTATACATCTAAGGTCATATATTTTATTATTTCATCCTTTTAAAGAACAGATTATGATACATTTTAAAAATCTTTTGTCTGTTGGTACTTCACCAAACACTTAAAATGGTTAGTTATAGTCTGAGAGCATTTTTTTAGGAATTAATACACAATGTATTTTGTGGTTATTTTGATTTTGCCTTAAGAAATGGGATAGCATTTTTTTAAATTAATTTATTTCTTAAAGTTACATCTCGATCAATGTCCCCTCTCTCCTCCCCTCCAGGTCCCACCTATCCTCCCTCCCTCTTCCTCATCGCTCCTTCTCCTCAGATGAGGGGAGCCCCCACATATCAAATCTCCTCAGTTCATCAGTCACATGAGGGCTAAGAGCTTCCTCTTGTACTGGGGCTTGATATGGACACCCAGCTAGGGTAAAGTGTTCCTCTAACAAGCAATAGGGTCCATGACTCACTCACTGCTGGGTGGAGTTTTTTGTAGGACAATTATGCTAGGTTTGAGTCTGTGGGTTGTAAGATGGTTGTCCTGTGCTATATAGTTAATATCCACTTATAAAAGAGTATATACCATGTGTATCTTTCTGGGTCTGAGTTAACTCACTTAGGAGGAGCTTTTCTAGATCCATTTGGTTGCAAATTGCATGATTTCCTTGTTTCTGATAGCTGAGTAGTATTCTATTATGTAAATGTACCACAGTTTTTTTTTTTTAATCCATTCTTCAGTTGAAGGGCATCTGGGTTGTTTCCAGTTTCTGGCTATTACGAACAAAGCTGCTATGAACATTGTTGAGGCAATGTCCTTGTGGTTTGGTGGCGTATCTTTTGACTATATGCCCAGGAGTGGTATTAAGGTAGAATTGGGTTTTGAGGTAGAACTATTCCCAGTTTTCTAAGATATCACCAGATTGATTTCCAAAGTGGTTGTACAAGTTTGCACACCCGCCAGCAATGGAGGAGTGTTCCTCTTTCTCCACATCCTCTCGAGAGTGTGCTATCTCTTGAGTTTTTGATCTTAGCCATTCTGACGAGTATGAGATGGAATCTCAGAGCTGTTTTGAGTTGCATTTCCCTGATGACCAATGATGCTGAGCATTTATTCAAGTGTCCCTCGGCTACTAGAGATAGGAAATGGGGATAGCATTTTTTTTTTTTTTTAACTAAAGTGCAAAGTCTCCTTTAGGAGAAGAATATGAGCATGTTTGGTTCTGGATGAATAAGCTCACATATTGCCAATGCTAAAAACATATCATTTCTAAAATCAAGAAATAACACCAGCTAGATGTGGTAGTACATACCTGAAATACCAGCACTTGGGAAGTTGAAACAGAAACATTAGAAGTTTAGGCTAGCCTGGAATACATGATGAGTTCTAGGCTTGCCTGTTTCATAGCAAAATCCTGTGTTGAAAGAGTAGGAAGGAAGAGAGAAGGGGGGGGACCTTATCTCTTTCTAATCAGTCCTGGACATCTAGTCTGCTAAAAACACATGTTTATAGCCGTCTGTCATTTGTTCCTATGTATATTGTAAACATAGTATGCACTCTCACCCATGGCAGGTAGAAAACACTATAAATAGCACATAACACCTTCATAAGTGTTTTTATGTGTTTAAACCTCATTTCAAAGTTATATACAGCTATGCTCCACAATACTGTATGGGGTCCATTTGAAGGTATCAAAGGGTTTGCATCACCGAGAGTTCAGCCCCCCAGTTATAATGGATTCCATTCTAAATTGACTGTAACAATTTTAAGTAACATTATGAGCATCTGTAACTAATAATAAATCAATAAAATTCACCTTTCTTGGGGAAAAAAAAGTCACTGCTTTCCTCATGGCTCAAACAATTTGGAACAGACTTCCATAAATGATATTTTCCTGAAAATATCCAAATGGGATTCTCTTAATACTGAAAATTGTTTTGACTCAAGGAATCATTTTAGAGATTGTGATATCTAATCAGTTTATAGCCCTTGGATCTGACTCCCTCAGGCCTGGAGAGTTTATGACAGATTTTCAAAGGATGTTATATCTAGACATGTCGATGTACTGTCAGTATTTAAACTTATAGGACCATCAATTTGTGCTTAAATAAGTAAGAAAGAAGGCACCAAAAACAGATGGTAGGGAAAGAACTCCTATTTAAAGGGACTCCAAAGAGTGACCATCTCATGACTAAGGAACCAAAAGTCTTACAGATTTTCATCTTGACATTAGGCAAAGAGAGATGACCAAAAAAAAGTCCCCTGATGATCTGAAGCACAAAGTGGCACAAAATACACACAGAAATTAAATTATTGCCCAAAAATTTACAAGTGAAGAATTTAAAGAAGTCCTCAGCCATCTGTGTCTCACCCCAGGAGTTGATAGAAGTGACACTTCAGTGTCACCAACAGGCCTAGTCTCAAATGCTTGAAAAAGTTTATCTCTCTCAAATAAGAATACAATGGTTCCACACTTTTCCTGGTCCACAAGGCAAGAACTGAGCCCTCTGCAAAAACCCCATTCCCCATCCTAACCCATATTACACTGAGCTCGCTTCTCCACATGCTATGGGAACCTTCCCTAGGACCCTCTGAGGAAGCCAGTCTGCCTGTTGAAAGACCTGTCTATGTAGCATGAAAACTAAGTAGACATCTAAGCTTTACCATCCCCACATTAAAGCTTCTATCCTCAATAACTGCCCTAGCAAGTTGCCCTTGCTTAGACTTGGTTTACTTCCATCTGATATGTAGCTACTCAGATCTTGAGGATAGCCAAGGAAGGAGACCGTGAAACACACAGGGACAATAATACATGCAACCTACTATTAACTAGCCCAGTAGGCATTCTTGGGGAGGGCCATTCTCATGGCTGATAACACTGGTCCATCCACACTACTCTGGAGCACCGATGGGAAGGCTACGCCCTGATCAGTTACATACCTGACTTCACCTCTTCCCTATGCACCCTCACTAACTCCCTCAATAGGTATGATCTCAGAGAGAAAAATTAATTTTAAACTTAGCCTAAGTGAAACTTAATTAGGAAAGTGACTCATTTAAGACTTTCAAGGGTTTTTAATCTTTTGTTCCCTTTTAGAAATCAGGGACTGGTGGGGTTAGAATGAACCTTTCTGCTTTCTCTTAGAGAGAGGGTAATCAGGCTTGGCAGAAGACTGAAGACACAACATGTATTCCCTGATCCTGCTGGGGATTAGTCAAGGTTGGAGGTTGGAAAGTACAGCATACAAAATGTGGGATGGGACACCTTCCTATCTGTGAAGAACCAATAGCTGACTCTTGCTAACTGTGCCTGAGGAATTCCCTTGGTTCTCTTGTATCTTCTTTACATTTTGAGACTTGGTATTCTAATATATAAAAGTCCCTTTTTAAGGCTGTCAAGAGACCACATGAGTAATACCTAGGCACCTCCATTTGCTTGTGTGGGTAGGAGTCAAGTGCCCTGGTGGCCCATTCTTCATGAGTGACCAGTGTTTTTCTTCTTCTTGCAGTTGATTGCTTGGATCCCACCTGCTCCAGCCATGGTGTCTGTGTGAACGGAGAGTGTCTATGCAGCCCTGGCTGGGGTGGTCTCAACTGTGAGCTGGCGAGGGTCCAGTGCCCAGACCAGTGCAGTGGGCATGGCACTTACCTCCCTGACTCCGGCCTCTGCAGCTGTGACCCGAATTGGATGGGTCCCGACTGCTCCGTTGGTAAGCCAAGAAGTCCTCTCCTCACTTTTCCCACACTCGAACCTTGTGTTCTGTCCCATTCTGGGCAGATGGAAATCTTGTCTTTACCTTCAGCTTGGTATAAGAGGGACTTTGGTCAGACTTATGGTGCCTTTCTTACACTTGCCTCCTTAGCTGTGGAGTTTGTGGTCTCTCAGAATGAAAAGGAAAAAAAAAAATCAAATGATTGTGTTGGTTCCTGTCCCTCTTCGATTCCATCACCACAAATGGATGACAGGCCCAGGAGGGGTACTTCTGCTTGCGTTATAGGTTTTCTTATGTACGCTCCCTAAAGGTAGCAGAAAGCAAAACAGAACAATTCAGTCCCAGACAAACAGAATAGAATGTCCTATAAAACAAAAAAGAGGCTCCCTCGGGGTGTAGTGTGAACATGCTATAAAGCTCTGCAGTTCTCCAGTGACAGGAAAATAATGAAGTTATGCTGTATACTTTATTTTCCTAAAATTAAGAGTGTGCGTCTTACTTTCCCAAGTGACCTTAAATAAATAAATAAATAAATAAATAAAGGAACAGTTCAACAGTTCAAGCCGGTCCCAACCTTCCCAAGAAAGGTTCTGTTCACTGACGAGTGCCTATCCAAGCAAGCCATCATCCCGTCGCCCCCTTCTTTGGGGTGCTGAGACATCTGTCAGATTGCCATGGCAATCAGAAAGGGAAGAGATGTGAAGCTGTGCCTACGATGAGGACAGTAATGAATCTTTCATTCCAAAAAAGAAAAGGAAACGACTCAGCCCACTCATCTCTGGCTTCATCTGCTGGTGGTCCTGGCAAAGTTCTGTGGGGGGTTGGGGGAGGGCAGGGAGATGCAGAGTCCTAGACACAAATCCCAATTGTACTGCAGACACGGGGTGACTTTGAGCAAGTCACTGTCCATCCTGGTGCGGTTTCCCCTCCCCTGACATGACGAGCCACGCCTCCCTCAGTGGGCTGTTGTAAGGATGAATGTCTGGCACGTGCTTGTCCTCGCGTGATAGGTTTGGAACGCCAGAGTGGATATATCTGTCTGTCTGTCTCCTCCCCACCTCCCCCACAAAAGGCTTTGAGCTCCTTTGAGAAAGACGCCGTGCAAGTGCAGCATAATTTACAGTGGTTATGTTTGCAATAGAGTGCGGATCTGGGGAACATATGGGTCTACAGGCATCATAAGGATGAAGCAGCAGGGTCCCCAACAGGCTTCAGTGGCTTGGTCAGTTCAGGCTCTCTATGAGGAAGAACCCAACCCCAGCTGGATAGGGAGTCAGAATGCACCAGATAGTTCTCTTTGCATGAGGTGTACCTCCCAGTCAGCTTTGACAAATGGGAGCCACTGCCTGACCTCCTCTCAGATGGTCTCAGTGTCTAGAAGAGCTGTTGTCACACTCCAGTGAATATTCAAACCACCCAGAGGACTTGTTAAAGTGAACTGCTGAGCCCAGCTCTCGACAGCACATCTAACTGATCCAGCCTGGGCACAAGAATTTGCATTTCTTTACATTTCTAACAAGTTCCCAGGTGATGGTGATGCTGCTGGCCTAGGAGCCACAGGTTGAGGACCACTGCTCTAGAAGAAGGGAAAATAAATTTAAAGTAGCAAAATTACCACCCAACCAGCGGAGAGAGAAGCCTGCAAAGACGCAATGGGCTGCTGGGCCTTGGGGCCAGCTCTGGAGCCGTGTGTGTGGTCTGGCTTCCATGAAGGACTTCACCCCCGCTGTGGTTTTGAGCTGTAATCATTGTTTTTCTTCCAGAAGTGTGCTCAGTAGACTGTGGCACTCACGGCGTCTGCATCGGGGGAGCCTGCCGCTGTGAAGAGGGCTGGACAGGCGCAGCTTGTGATCAGCGCGTGTGCCACCCCCGCTGCATTGAGCACGGGACCTGTAAAGATGGCAAATGTGAATGCCGAGAGGGCTGGAATGGTGAACACTGCACCATTGGTAGGCAAACGGCAGGCACCGAAACAGGCACATATTGCTTTATTTTCATAAATCGTAGATCGATAGTGACGGTCGCGCACTGAGACTGGCTGTTCCCTCAGGGACACATGTGCCCCCACACCCACCCCAACAACCCACTGCCTCTCCAAAGCTCCATGGGGTTAGGGAAAGGGGAAGGCAAGGTTCCAACAATGGAAAAGCCTTTCCCTTCTTTGCAGGATTGCATTTTGGGGTGGAAAGAAACCTGATCCGTGACAAACACTATCCAAAGCTCTCATCTTGGGGAGGGAGCAATGCACAAGCATGGGAAACTCTCAGTGCCTGCAGCAGCCAAGTGCCCCCATATAACTGTGCCCTCATCTCCTCTCTCTCTCTGGCCGGATCCCTCGATCCCTGGTGCTGGTAACAATGTGAACCTGTTGTGGAGCATGTTTGGTGCACTCCAGCCATCCAGGTCTTCTGGATAGCAACGTACAACTGCCATACATCCAAGTACCCCTATTGCTCACTCAGCCCAGCTGTTGACTCCTGAGTTTGTCCAACATCACTGCTGTACACGGCTCCACCTCTGGTCCCACTTCATTCTCCACTCAGCTACCATTCATATATAAATTTCTTAATCAAGAATATTTGTAAGCCAGACAGAGTGGTGCACGCCTTTAATCCCAGCACCTGGGAGGCAAAGGCAGGTAGATTTTGGAGTTGGAGGCCACCCTGGTCTACAGAGTGAGTTCCAGGACAGCCAGAGCTGCACAGAGAAATTCACTCTCAACCCCTTCCCAGAATTTTTTGTAAAGATCTTTTCTTTGTTAAGAAGTAATCATTTTAAGGACCAGCATAGAGGAACACTCTATAATCCCAGCATTTAAGAGCCTAAAATAGGAGAATCTTTAGTTTGAGGTCCACTGGGACCTTATAGCATGACCACAAAACAAAACATATCCCTCCCCCAAAAAATAATAAATAATAATTTTGAAATTTCTTCATTTGGGTTTTCTTTGGGGGAAGGGGTACAGGTGGGTGTTTGTTTCTTTTGTTTTGGCTTGATTTTTGGTTTTGTCATTTTGTGTTTGTTTTTTCCATTCTTTTAGCTCAGAAAAAGGCACAGGCTGCTCTAAATGTATCTAATTACCTCTTTGATGGAGGACGGGAAGCCAATACTTTTTCTCTCAGATAGTTAGGATTACAAAGCAATCCACTCAACCATCTTTTTCCCCTCCAGTTTTTGCTCTTGTTGCTTATATAAGTTTGTTGCAGGACTCTTCCAACCAGGCTTGATAACCTTCTAGCCTGCACAGACCCTTCAGGGGAGCTTCCAACCAAGCAACTGCTTTCCCACTTCAAGCTACCTTTCAGTCTAGCCATAAGTTTGGAGGTCTGTCCTCTGTCCTAGCCCAAGACCCACACTGTTGCTTGGCCATCTAGCATGAGAGACAGAGAGAGGATCTTGCACAGGGCTGACTGATGAGGTCAGACTCGGTTTCCCATGCTGTTCATTCGGGGCAATGAAGCAGAGATGCCGTGAACTGACTCTGCATTCGACCTAATTGACCATCTGAGGGGCAGCATGCCAATCAGGGCCTTGACTATAGCACTGGGACCCTGCTGGGACAGTCTGTTGGCAGTGAACTGTTATTGCAATCTCTCAGTGGTGCTCCAGGTCCTGCATCCCCTGCAAGCTGCTCTCATTTCAGCTCCCTGCAGAGGCTGAGGGACAATTCGCCAGACTTTCAGGGGAGGGATGTGCACAGCCCAAGACTAGGACATTCCTTACAGTGGCTTCTGCTCTTCCTAGATTTTTGATGTACTTCTGCTGCTTGGTGTGGTTTAAATAAAAATTCCTCCCCAACCCCATATCTCTGTTTTCCCTATTGCCCCCAAAAGTCCTTGCCAATAACCACCCCAAGGTAGATAATCCCATATAATCCCACCATCTCTCAATTCATATACCTCAACTTTGCCTCTCTCTTTCCCTGTCTGAAAGGCAAAGGGCAGGGACAGTGTCTCCTGTCCTATTGGTTGTCACTCCTGCTCTTTTTTGGTCTGGAAATAGTTCACAAGAGGGAAGAGCAGGTAGACCTAGGGCAAGTGTTAGCCAACTGTAGCCAAAAAAATAAACCTGACCTGCTGCCAGGTGTTTCTATGACTTGCTAGTAAAGAACTGTTTCTGACCATTTTTAAGCCTTGATAGAAATCCAAAAAATTTAAAAATAATAATAGCTTCTGACATTTGAAAACTCTATGAAGTTCAAATTTCAGTGTCCATACACAGAGCATTGGTAAAGGACAACAGTTCTCTGGCATCTTGTCAGTTGCTAGCTATACTTCTGCATTGTGGACTCACAATAGAGGATAAAGGCCCCACAAAGCCAATTGTTATATGGCCCTTTAAAGAAAAAAGTGACTGAACTCCAAAGGAAAAAATTGCCTAAGTCCAGATGAAGAGAGAGATAAAAAGAAAGGCAGATAGGTGTCCCCAGGAGGAAGAGACACCAACTGTGGCTTGACTGATCTCCGAGCCAAAGAGAAAGGGAGAGGATCCATAGAGTAGGTGTGAGAGAAGACCAAAAACATGAGCTGAGATGTCTCTAGGGACTTTGAACAAGAAATGAACCAATGACAGCTTTGATCTCAGTAGAGGACAGTGAGGAGAACCCGGGAACTTCAGTCAAGCAGGCCCTTGGGTGCAGTGACTTGGCAAAGGGTTTCTCTGATCCTTGCAGCATTCAGCTTACGTGTCACATCTCTGGGATCTGACACCTATAAGCTCTTGAGGGACGTCAAGGAAGTGCCAGTTTATATGCTATATAAAGAATGAAAAGGTGTTGGTGCAGGAAAGTCCCTGGTTCAGAATTAGGGTGACCAGTGATGTTAGAGTCTCTCCTAGGGAAGTTCTTAAAACTTGTGGTTGCCAAAGCTTTTTCTTGGGAGAAATAAGGGCTCCCCAGCTTTGCCACCAGGGCCTGTGTTGTCTCTTCCTCGTTTTCTTCTCTGTGCTTTCTCAAAAGCAGCAAATGTCCCTTAGTTGGTGAGAGTCACTACTGGAAAGCTGGGGAGAGGACCATCCATGCATAATTGCTTCTCAAGCTTTCCAGCTACTAGCCCCTGAAGCTGCTTCATGGAGTTCTAGTCTTTCAGTCTGAACACACATCCCTGTCATTTCATTTAAAGTAAATGCCACAATTCACAAGCCCAGAACCAGCCCTCCTCCTCGGGGAGACTGACAGCCAGAGGAAAGAGAAAAACTTAGGTCCTTTCCACACAGAGAGCCTCAAATGCTATGTTTTGAAGATAGAAAATAAATAAGAATGAAATGGCACCAGTCAGTAAACAGTGGGGTAAGTCAGGATGGTGGGTGGCTGGTGTTGGGCGCTCAGGTTGCCTGCAACCTGTCTTCAGAAGGTCACAGAGAGGTGGTTTCAGGGGAGTCCTTGCAAATAGTCAACTGAACAATTCACACAAGCCCTTATAGGTTGCATTTATTGTACTGAGGAGGCAATAAGATAGGGAGGGAAGAAAAGAAAGACGCTGAAAGTTCAACCTTCCAAAAGTCATTCAAGTAGAAACCCTGGAGTCTCTCCATATTTGGTCAAATGCATTTCCAAAATATGTAACCAAATTATTTTTATTGCTACAGATTTGAGTAGAAGGTGCAATGTGTTGGTGTTAATTGTAAAAGCCAAATTATCTGCCCAACAATGAGTCTTATGTTCACTCCTAAAGAGTTAAATATAAGGTCTGATTAAAATCTATATAACTACATAGGTAAGAATAGACTTTGAAAATAAATCACCACACTTCATGTATATCTATGGAATATATTAGCATTATTTGGGTAAGGTGCGGTTTATTCCTATGAATAAATCAGAAGGCATTTGTGTGGTTAGAAGAGGTTTATTCCTTAAATGTGATTTTAAAATGGATTTCCATTCCTATAAACTGCCACCTGCCTATCACCTGCCACCACCCCTTATTAATATGAAGGACTTAACATAAGAAGGCCATCCAATGGCTATTGCACCACAGGTTGGTGGAAGTATAGAATTTTTATTAGGTCAAATCACTTGACCTATAGTAAAGCATTTCTTAGATAATAAAAAGGCAAATTGGATGTTAGTGTGTTTGACTGGCAGAATAATTGAGAAAATACAGGAAGACACCAGCATTCCTATTGCCAGGGAAATCAGGGAAGTTGTCTGCAGATGGTGCACTGTGGTGATCCTCTGCTGGATGTAGATTTCCATCCTTGCCATGTAACGGAAAGTGACAACTTAGGGACTCAGTCTACCAACAGTGACACTTTCCAAACCTGCTGAGCTGCTCAGGATCTGGGCAGTGAACAGTGTAGATGGCAGTTATTCCAGCCTACGTATTTTACCTCTGTGGTCCTGACCTCTGATCATGTTTCAGAATCATGACAACTTGATTCTTAGGGCCACATGGGGCTGAGTGACCTAGCAGGTGCCACATGTCAGGAGAGTTTTCTTTCCATATATTGCACCGGGCCCTTCTATTTTTCCTCTTTAATTGGTTGGGGAGAGAAAAGGTTTCTTGAGATGTTAATAAGGATAATGAATCTTTACCCAAGGTAAAACCATCCAGGCGACAATGAGATGTGCTGATTAAGTGATTGTCGTCAGAAGGAGACAGGGTCACAGTCCAGGAAGGAGTAAGTCTCAGAACAATAGGGAACGCAAGTAGAGGAAAGCAACTGTTAAAATTAGCCAAATTCCTACAAAGCTACAGCTGCAGCTCATTCCACCTTCCATCCAAGTTAGGGAAACTAATGTAGCCAGTAACCACTCTCCACCCCCTTTTTAACGTAGCTATTATCCTTTGACATTTGTGCTCTTGTGCCAGTAGTGAGTGCAATTGAGATGAATTTAGCCTCTGCAGAGTCATCCTCACCACCACGTCCATGAAAGCAACTCATACTCTGATTAGTTAATTAATCAAATCCTCCAGGTGTCCTTAGTGGAACTGTTTTTCAGAATAGTAGAAGTTGTCATCACCATCCTCTTCCTCCTCCTCCTCCTTCATGCAAAAACCTGAACTTTTAAACCTTTTACTATTATAGGTGAACTTTTAGAACAGTAATGTCTCCCCCACAAAATGGCCAACTGTGAGCCACCTACGGCACATTAGGAATGTCACAGGCCCAGAAATTCTCTTTGACTCTGGATCTTGAAGTCTATCAGAGGTTTTCTATGCAAACCCAGAATAAAAAGGATGGGGCAAAAAAAAAGAGGCAGGGACATATTTTCAAGTCACTGTGGAAATATGAAATAACAAGAAATAACAGCTTTACACATGATGAGATCCTCATCACTGACGGTGTTTGCTTTCTTGTCTGAGCTGTTGAAGAAAGGCTTTCAGCACCAGTTAGAAAATAGACACAATGGATACAAACTTTGTCCTGATGTTATGACCTGGTGTTCTACAGTTAACAACAACAACAACAACAACAAATCCTGGAAGAACTTCCTATGCAGTCTAGTACTATCTGTCCATGACATGGCCTTTTATCAAGAAGAAAGGAGAACTTTAGGAAGTTCAAAAATCCTCTGTACCACCTCCTGAAAGTTTCAGAGGAAATGGTCAGTATATTAGCCCGTAGCCTGTAGTGGCTGGGACAGACTAATCAAAAATAGTGTGTATCTCTTAATAACAGGGATATGATCCAATAACTGCATGGTTAGATGAATTTGTCGTTGCATGATAGAGTTCTTGTTCAAATTTAGATGATCTAGGTTGCTCATTCAGTATGGCCTCCTAATGCAATTCAGAACTATGGAAACTATAGATATTGCTGTCTGCAAAATCTTGTTTACAGTTTTAATAAGTGGGAACGTACTCTACAATAACAAAAAACATGTATAGTAGATACATGAACCAGTAGTGATAGTATTTGTTACCAAGGGTTATATACACTCACAGTTGTGTAAGTTATTATAGTTCTATTCCTTTGACAGAGTAGTGAGTTTGCTTACTACAGTGTCATCACAAGCATATGACTCATGAACATCTATGATGTCACTAAATGAAAGATGTAACTCTATTATAATCTATTGAACCACCATTTTATATATATATATATATACAGTCTTTTATTAACCAAATTTTCATTATGTCACTGATGAAAGAATAAAAGACTTCATAAGAATAAAGAACTCAATGTGGCTCACAACTCTCAAGGTATAAGCCCATGGGGGAGAATTACCAGCAGGAAGACTTCACACCTGAAAGCAAACACACGTAAGATCTGTTGAAAAAGTGCAATGAACTATCCTGGTGTGAGCTGGATACTCATCAGTTGAGCTTTTGCAGAGAATCAAGTCTACAATTCTTGGATCTCTCACTACATACACTAAAGACATTACATCTGCGCTAACATCTCAAAACTTTAAAAGGAAAGAGAAAAATAGCCCTAGCAAGTTGAATTCCTGGAGATATTTATGATAGACCTCTCTCTCTTATCACTCACTGTCTGTTCCCTTATGGCATCATGGAAAATGAGTTGACCAGTAGAGGGGGGCATCTGTATTCTAGATTTGTCTTCAACAAACATAGTCCATGCACCCTAGAACATGTCACCAAATGTCCCTAACCTTGGTTTGTCTTGTGTGGGAAATGTTGGTATTAGACCATGTAGTTGCTTCCTCGGGCATTGATCTGAAACACAAGATGCTGTCTATTGGATGCAAATGTACCTTGCTGGATAGTTACATGAAGCTCTTAAGAATAAGTTTCACGAAAATATAACTACCACATCAAGCCCCTGATTACATGGGTCTTATTGCTTAGGGATGTGCTGATAGTAGGTAGTGATATTAGGCCTCAGTAAATTTAAAGAAAAATATTAAGTAAATAACAATGCAGATATTGCAAATATCACAAATGCACTGTGTGATTGACTGTCTTTAGAACACACCTAAATGAGGTGACCTCTAAGGACCCATCCATTTCCAGAGTTTATGGCATGTGATATAGGCTTGTGTGAATGAATGGGCCACTCAAATGCAATCAAGCCCTTTTCTCTGCTGTAAGGCAGGTTTTCAATCTATATTCCCATAACATACACCAAAGACCTTACCTTCAAGGAGCAGACACTATGAGTCTTGCCCCACAGATGACGGCTGGCATGCACTTTTTCCTAACACTTCCTTCATCTGCTCCCCTTGGCTCTTCTTCATACCCAGTCTGCCTTTGTGGGTGGTGGAATGTTTCCTTGCCTACATTAAAAATCTATCTCCACTTCATCCATTCACATGCATATTTTAATAGAAAATATTAAAGGAGAAGTCCATCTGTCTCCCTCCTCTTCCCCTAGATTGGGAGAAATGTATAAGCTTCCTAAGGCAGTGCTGAAGGACACAGCTTTTGTGAGGGTCTGCTTAAAGCTCAAGTCCTGGCTGTTCTTCTAACTCCCATGTGCTTCTGTTTCATTGTTTGTATGATGGGGACTGCTGAATTGCACACCCTTCCATCAGCCGGATGGAAATTGTACCTGACACTGTGCTCAGCCTGATGTTAGAGTCCTGTGAACACAAGCTAGTGTTGCTATGACAGCCCCTACTGCCTAGCACCTGTGTAAAAGAAATTGAAGGGCAAGGAAGGATTCTGATTCTACAGTCTTTTGCCACCCTTCCACAAATCTGCCTCCAAACCCATCAAGCAGTTAGTGACATATCATAGGCAACAACCCCTCCGTCCATTCTCCAAGCAAGAGTTTGCTTTCTGCACCTCGTACTCAGAGCAAACCAGGAATTTCATCTCTCAGCTGGAATTGAACCTATTCATCTTATCAAACAGTCCAGCTGTACACGAAATCAAATATTTATGCTAATAGAACCATGTTGCAAAATTGGGGTTTGCTACTTTGGGCCAAAGGTTCTCAAACTCCGAGACAGGTGTTCCCAGAGAACCAAGTACCCCATGAATTTATTTTAGTTCTGGGTTTTATTTTTATAATAAGTATCTTTCAAAAGAAGAAGCTTGTCTGAGGTGTAATTTAGGGAATCATTACTCCTGAATAGAAGACTATTCTGTTCTGTGAAGCCAGTGTTTCTCTAACTGGAGATCACAGGCATTCCATGGAGGAGTGTGGCAGGATGTAGTGGTCTGCGATAAGGAGGCCAATTAGCTGGGGCTGACTAAGTGGCAGGGCACTTTCCTAATATGGCTGAAACTCAGGACTTGATTCCCAGAATTGAGGGAGAGGAAATAAAAGAAAGAAAGAAAGAAAGAAAGAAAGAAAGAAAGAAAGAAAGAAA